>JAHXMU010000826.1:338963-419737 GCA_019455685.1 Philornis downsi
TTTTTTTTTTAATTTTACCAAGCATTATAATGCTTGGAGAAAATCAAGTAACTGCAGCCCACAAATAAATCGGTTCATTTGTACGGAAGGTACAAATGAGAACTTAGTTCGCATGATTAATTCGGTGCAATTGATTGAAATGTAAGAAGCTAAAAGAACATGGAATAAACCGATCATTTCTATGGGAGGTAACAGAAGGGGGGGTGATTAATAGATCGTTATTTTTTTCAAATTCTTTCAAGAATTATAAGCCAAGGAGTTACAGTTACAAATACAGTTTCGGAAAATTGTTCAATTTATTGGGAGATACCAAAAGGGATGGATCGATATATCCTGATTGGCTTAGGATTTTCATAAAGATTTACGGCTGAAGTACACCAGTCAGATAATCGGATAGGCGGACATCGCTCAAGCGAGTTAAAAAGTCACGAAACGCGTTTTTGCCGTATCAAGTAACATATCCAACATATCAAATATATATCATCCCAAGGAATGAAGGTAGAATCAGTCAGTGAGTCTTTCAAAACGAAATTAGAATTTCAAGTCAGTCTAAGAATTTTTTAAAAAATATACAAATCAACTAAAGAATTTTATTTCTTGTGGCGAGTTAGAGTCGGAGTTGAAAGATCTAAAATTGCGGAGGTGGAATTAGGGTTGCCTAATTTTAACGCCGATTACGTCCTTGTATATTTAGTTTTTTCGTCGGTAACTGCGATAAAGATATGACCAATTTATATACATATAAATCTCGTTTGTTTCGGAATATATAATAGTATGCATATACTCGTATGTAGGTAAAATTGTATGTCGTCATATTATTTAGCATATTTTTTCCAGAACAAAAAAAAAAAAAAACGAAAATGAATAAGTTCAAAACAAATTTGATTATCAAAATTGTGTAAAAATAATAATTATAAAAAAAGTTAGTTTTAGATATGCAAACTATCAATTTTGTGAACAAAATTTGTATGCGGAATATTTAAAAATTGGAATGATGCCTATTAAACTGAGTTAGTCTCTAGCCCGGCGCAACTTATCAATGGCCAATACTCCGAGGTGTCATAAGATTAATCGGATATTCAGGACAAATTCGATTTGTTATTGCTTGACAATGATTCATCAATTATAATCGTTTGATTATTCAACATGAAACCAATATGTAGATATTTGACATAAATATTGAACCTAATTCACCAAAAAATATTTGATAAGTTAATTAAGTTCATTTATCACCGACATTGTTTTTGCGTCCGTGGAAGTTCTCTAAAATAATTTCTATGTAATTGGAAAATACTCGTATCGAATGAATCAAACGTTTTTTGAAGTAAAGAATAATTCCTTCAAAAGTATTTCAAATTGCTTTGACATTTGACTATGTCATGTGACAGGTTATAATAAAATAAAGTTAAATGTAAATGGAACAAGTAATGAAAAATTTTTGTTTCAATTGCGTGGAATCTGTTGAAATGTTACGGTTTTTACTAGTTCTCCGTTCAAGTATTATAATTTATTTCAACTTTCTTCATCAGATGTGTTTTTTTTTTTTCAATAGTAAAAATTATTGAACAAGTATTGGAACGTAGTTCATGTTGAGAAAGAGACAAAGATTTTCACACAAAACCGAGTTTTCTTCTTTTATTCTCTTCGGCACTTACTGGAGGCACAATAAAATAAATAATTCAAGCACATTCGCAAGTGCTTCTTCTTCAATTCGGGTTTGTCGTATGGGTTTGTCTTATTTAACCACCAGATCGTTTTCTTCTGACTCATTCTCAATGCTTGAGAAAGCTGCAGTAATATCTAACAAGTTTTTGCCAATGATGCCCATACCATCAGAGGACGCCAATAGCATATGAGTGTTGTTAAATATGGTACCAGTCGTTTTAATTGCAGCTTTCCTCATAATCATCTTCAAAAGTATGTTGAAGAAGTCGCGCAATAGTCTGTAGCCTTCTGAAGATTTCGTTTCAGTCTGCGTCAGGAATACCAAACTCAGTCATAGCTTTATACAATTTTTGCCATATCTGACTGTTGAAGCAGTTGTTGTCTTCAGGATTTGACGTAATATGAATGTCTGGTTAGTTATGGATTTACCAGGCCTAAAGTTACATTGATGAAGTCCCTTCAGATCAGATAACCATTATAAACAAGGCTTAAAAGACTGAGAATACAGAATACACACATTAGGGTTCGTTCGTTCATTTTGAACACTGGACATAACATATTCGGTTCTCAATCATAAATCAAGCATTCATTAGACCAAATCGTACTTAAAAGCAGATGCATGCTGATATGCCCATCGTCACAAGTTCTAAAAAGTGCAACGTGCACGTCATCCATCCGGTTTTTCTTCCTTATTAGCTAGTCTATGACATCGTCGATTTTCGGCGAGATTTTTCACTTACCTGTATATTATTATTCGGATCTAATAGTTTATGGAAATATTCCTTCCATAATAGACACACCTTTCAAATTTTAATCGCTATTCTTATTGGGAGAGAATCCTCAACTTTATTTGTTTAACTTTCGCTATGATTTCCATTTCTTCCTTTTAAAAAGTTCGTGTGTGTCTCTTCTTCCTAGCTTATAGTGCTGTGGGGCAACAGCACGCGTCTTAGTTGGTTGCTCCATTGCCCTGCACGCAGCATCCTTTTCCCCAGACAGTATTCGACATTTTTCATTGTCCGAGCTCGGTTCTTCATACTCAAGTATGGGTCTTGCACTAGTCTCCATTGAAAGCGCAATATGTTGACGTTGTGTGTCAGGATCACCAGCAGTAGTTGAGACAGTTTATTGGAATAGGCTGTGGGTATCCTAAATGTAAGTTATTTTGTGTTGTTTTGTTTTCGTTATGATAGATTGGGTACATTTTTCACTCAGCAATATTAGCTGCCACCAGGTGGTAATCCGAGTTTATATTAGGACTATGGATCACACGCACTTCCATGACACTGGAAACGTTTCTTACACCTATTACCATGTGTTTAATCAATACGCAACTTTGCGGGGAAATCTGACTCAATTCCTACCACCTTTAAGTCGCTCAATTATACTTAATATTTCGACTGTTGATCTAGAAATATCTTCCCTTCTTATTTTGGAATTAAAATCTTCCAGAATAATTTTATTACGGGGACCGGCCTAGCGGTCGTTTTGCTACTTCTGCGCATATATATAAAACAGAACAGCCTGATGAAAGAGTATTTCATCTCGATTTGATGAGGTGATGAGTGGGTACATGGTCACTTGTAGATTGGTATCGCGAGACATGATGTTGGAATCTCTTAGCCACTATAAATCCACATTCGAATTAATGTAACAGTTTTTGGGCCAAACGTCCTGTTAATGGCATATTCTGGATAACGGCGATTTCGGCTTTGCATTTGTTGATGACTTCTTACGTTTCTTTCTTGTTTTTATAAAACATTTTATATTATATATAAATTATATATTTATTTATATGAAAGTCTTATTGGCCCATCGCATGAGATTCTAGTGATGCGGCTTGTATGAAAGTTGAGGTTCAGTAAGAGATATTATCTGTCTACACAAGGCGTATCGGACTTGAACTACTCAATCTCGGAATTTAACTAATGTCGGATGAGAGCTCTGAGAGCCTAAAGTTGAATTTCAGCAATTCCCCGTAGTCTTTCTAAATTCGAGGAAGTCGCTTTATGGAAACACTTTGCGATTATGAGATTATGATGATTATGAGAAATCAGTAGGTAGGTCTACTCGTATGATGTTATATTCTACATAACACGTCGACGTGAATGTTGCAACACATCTCTCCCGTTCTTTTGGGGTTAAGGGGTAACTGGGAAAAAGTTTTGCAATTTGCCTAAATCATCTTAGGAGTCAAAATAAAGCGTTCAAAACAAAAGTTGTCGTACAATAACTTTACTCGTCAGGCCCTCTGGAAATTGCACAGAAGTTTCACACATTTGAAATGTCACAAACCATTTCACGCTGTTGGCAGCTATGCTTACGTTGCAAGGTTAAATTTCAGGGGGCCCATTGAACTGTCAAGAGCAGTAACGCAATTGATAGTATTTATGAAAAACTTTTGGAATGTACAAATACCAAGTATGTTATCGTAATGACGTTTTCTTCGTTTTGTTGTTTTCTTTCATTTCGTTTTTATTCCTTTGGCAATGGAAACTGACAGGACGTGATGTCCAGTGAAGCGATCTCATTGAAATTTCTGGATGTGGTTACGATTCTATTGAAATATTGTGGCAACAAATGTACGGCAGCTAAAAATAGTGAAACTCAAGCGGTGATTATTGATTTGATAGCAACTATTGGTTTCTTTTGCGCCAACAATAAGAAAAATCAGGTAAGAACGATATTTAAGTTATTAATATTTTTCCTATCTTCGTATTTAATGTTTCCTTTTTTGCTTCCAGGACCTCTTAACCTCTGAACAGTGTTCCATTATAATTAAGAATTTAACCAAACTACCTGAACATTTGAATGTGGTGGTCTATCCATGTCTTGTAACACTAACTTTCCAGAATCAGGAAGCCCGTAATGTGATATCACGTGATTTTAATTTAGAGGTAAGCAGAATAACGATACCATGTTTACTTATAAGTTGTTTGTAATACAAAGTGTCTCAAAAGAAGGTTTGTATTTAGTTTAGGAATTTATTTCTAATATAATTAGCTTGCGCCAACAACCCTAAAGGGAAAAATCCACAAGTGCTAAATCAGGACTGGGTGAAGGTCAATTTGTGTTGCCTTTACTGGAGATCAATTTACCAGAGTGGTGTGATGTTGTTCAGTCCTGTTTGATTCATTTTCTTTGGTTATAGCCAGAAAAGTTTGGCAGTTCACACAGCACGAAGTTGCCGAATATCTTCAAATAACTGTACGACCCCCTCCATATTACAAAAAATAAGTGCCGACAATTTCTTGCGACGACATCGCTGATCTTATTTAGGAGAGTGAATGGGTTTTTGATGCCTGCGTTTCGGATTCGGTGCATTTCAATAGGCGCAGTTTCGCTTATTTATGTATCCGCTAAGAGAAAAATGAGCTTCATCCGAATGCAAGATGTTGGTGAACGTAGAAAAGCTTAACCGCCCAGTTTATGAAGTTATGCCTCTGATAGGTACCCTGGTGTTTTAATTCCTGCACCAATTAATTTTTGTGGGGGTGCACCTTCAGGTCTGTGTGCGAAACGCAATGTAATGATGATCTATGCACATTTAAAACACTTGCTCGCTTCCGAATTGAAAGGTTCGAATCATTACGAACAGACTGATTAACACTCCCTGCGTTTTATACCGTTCCTGACAGCCTTGGTCGTCCGGATTTTGATTTTTGCAGTATTGTACCGGTTTCATCAAGCATTTTCGAGTGAAAGGAGTGCTTGGCGCATCATTTAATTGGTGAAAACTTTGATGTTGCATAATCTTCAACTTTTTTTAATTTTCGCACGTACAACGCACGGTCTGCGTCCGAGAAATGAGTTCCCACGAACCAAGAGGCTAGCGATTACAGCGTCACTCGGCTTCATTGTGCTCATGCAGTAAAATAGACGAATATAGACTTTCGTTTGAGACACTCTGTATTCCATGATATTATAATAAATTATTTACACTTTCAGTTTTTGGATGAATACAGCAAATCGGAAAAGGCTAAAAAGAATCATTTGGTAGCTTTGCTAAAAGAGATAACGTAAGTTGTTTACTTCAGTCTGTGATGGCTCCCCTCTATCTCTCTCAAGCAGCTTGGCGTGGACACTGCGCCATCTTGTACACTAAGGTGCTGCCTTGGTTTTTCTCTTCTCCCCTAATGGATTCCAAATGACTGTTTTTTTTTTTGCAATGCACTCAAATCGAACTTTTGAAATTATTATATGCCCTGCAATTTCTCCAAACGCTGGAATCATGTGCTATTTTTTCTATTTAATATTATAGGATTTTTAATAACTTGAATTTTTAAAGAATTGTGACTATCTATCTCTGTTTAGGAAAGTTTTTTTTTATATAAAAATGGTGAAAAATTATACATCATACAAGCTATTTGATAAATACTAAATACTGAGATGTGATATGAGAAAAAAATAATTAAAATAAAAAATGATTCTGAATTATATACTCCTTAAAAAAATATTCAGCCTAAAGCTGTCGTCTCTCTTTATATTCATGAACGAATTGTGTAACGAATGGAAATTTGTACTGAAAATATGAGAGAATTTGAGATACATGTATCAGTTGAGCGATTAAATGAGTAATCAATCGATTGGTGGGGGTGGAATTTGGGAAATGTAAGAAATTTGAAATCAATTTTGTGTTTAAATGAATTCAAAATTGAAAAGTAATCAATAATATTGGATCAAATTAAAATGTGGTACTTCAGTAGTGCTTCAGGCATTGTAATATGTAAAGTATTTTGAATAATTGTTGTTTAAGCTAGGGTTCTCGGTTTATTCGAAATTGTTCTTTCTAATGTCCTGTTCCTCAGCTGAAGCCTAAACGGTTCTCTTAATGCTTTTCCTACAGAATAAGAAAACATGTGAAGAAGATTTTCCTGCCAGACATTTTTCTTACGTAGGCTGCCGTTTTGCGAATTAATGGCAAACTCGAAATTCGTTTTGTAGTGTTACTGAGGAAAAGAATCTGATAATGTTGTTATCTTGTTTCACATTTGACTTTAGTTTTCGAAACACTCCGTTGCACAATTGGTAGAAGGTCAACATTTTTGCCAGGGCTGCAAACTGTATGAAATTTGGCGTTGAGTCGGTTCAGTGTTTTCCCATATATTTGAATGGTTTTTAGTCCCGCGAACAGCTTTCAATGACTGAAGTTGGATTAGTTATCTGATTAGATCTCTATTACTTAGCATATACGAGTAATTCCTTTGAGCATCGGTAATAACGGTTGAAACTCTCATTACATACTTTAAAAGCGGCCATTGCACAGATAGTTGTGTCGAATAATTTCACCCAGTCTTGTGAAAGCTTTACCAAACTTAAAATAAAAAATTTTAAAATACATTTATGTAGAAAGTTCACATAAAACCTCGATTAAAAACCAGAAAAGAATATGACTATTGGCGTTTACCAAAAGTTTGAATATTATTTTGGATAGAGTTTATCTTACAGTTTCCGATACCATCTTTGTTATAAATAAGTTTTAAACATTGTATGAAGTGTGTAATTTCTGCGTACTTGAGTGCAAATATTTTACAAACTTAAATATGACACCATTTCCGTTAATTAAATAACATTTTACAAATTTTAATTATTTCGAGTTTTTAAAGTCCTTCAAGAATTTCTTTCTATTTTATAAAATTTCTCTTTATTTACAATAAACCATTCATTGAGTTTCATTTTCTCAATTAGACAACTAAATTAACCCGAAGTAGAACCCCACATCTATTTTCCAAATGCAAGCAATCAATAATTATAAAACCTGTACACCAGATTTAATTATGGTGGTATTTTTTAAGACGCATTAAAATATACTTTTTCAACACTTTCAAAATGATGTCTCAAAAACTAGAGTCAGCTATTACCATTCCAAATATTTCTATATTTCATTATTTTATAATTTTCACATTTTATTTTGGTCCACAAACAGCGGTTCAAAACTGTTTCCTTTGCTTTTACCCGAACACAACTTTCTCCAACACCATTTCTGGAGGTGGAACAAGTTCATTATAATGTAGGTTTAATTTCAACAAATTTTATTGCACTTTATATAGCTTAAGTTAATTAAGTTCATAAATCATAGCACGGTTTTGTAATAAGTATAGCCTGGTATAATTTATAAACTTAATTAATTTCGCTACATTTATCCAAATTTCGTGATGTAAACTAAATAAAATAAATTGGACTTTATATGATAGAATGTTGTGAAAAAGAATTTTCTGATTTCAAATATACAACAGTTCCTACGTAACAATTCTGACTCCAAAGGCATTCAGCAAATTAAACTATAATTGACGAGGGCAAAAGAAAGTTTATATTGATTTGGACTTCAGAATGTGAATCCATTTCACAATTTGCTATATTTCGTTCGCGTTCGCGGAATATTCTCTTTAAAAAATACCCGGAAATCAGTTATTTTCTGACGAAATAGTCTGAAATTTCTAAAAACATTGTCGGGATTCGAACATTAAGATCACTCTGGAATAGCATTCAACCTTTTGGTAATTCCCAAAAAGTTGTTTTATGTTAGACATTGAAATGATTCTGGATGTTAAGAAGCACCAACCTATAATAGTCATAGAACTGTACATATATATACGAGTATATAATTGAAATTATGATACATTGTTGTCGGGTGATAATGTAAGTCAATCGAATTGTTTACGTATTGAATTTGTTTAAAATGTGAATCTACCAGTTGCAAATTAATTAAATTAAGAGTTTTATTTTCTTGTATTTTTATAAGTTTTCTTTATATATAAATCGTTTGTTCTAAAATAATGTGTTGTCCACAATAATTTTACAATTTTTAAATGTAAATGTTTTTTCAATTATCAGTGAGATTAAAAAAAAAAATTCTTGAACATTACAAAACCTGGATTAATTTTTTATTTCAGAGTATTTCAATACTTTTAACGTGCAACTTACATTTCATTTTCCTATAATATTGTTTATACAAGAATCTTCTAGTTTCTTATCATTCCTTATGGTATTGGACATATTTAAATGATGTCCGTTTTTATCTCCATTCATCCATCCGAAAGAATGAAAAGTTTTAAATGTAGAGAATAATAATGACAGTAAGACCTTCCCCAAATTAAACGACAACTTTAGTTCTTGTGTAAGTTTCGAAGTTGTTTACGATTTCTTACTTCCTTTTCGTCAAATAAGTCTGTTGGAATAATTCCTAGTTTGCTAGTAAATGTTACCCTACCTATATCATTTATAAGATTCTAAGTGATTCTGGATTCTATTCCGAAATTTGTTTATTTACTTTCCAATAACATACTGCTGTTTATTGGTATGAAGTATCCTGAATTTGGACATGTGTGCAAGTGTGCTGGTTTCGAATGTATTATTTTGAATGATTTGTTAAAGTACTCCTGATCTCACCTTCACTACACATGTTTCCTGTAATGAATTTCAGTCCTTTGCCTAAACCATTTACGAGTCGTTGTCTGATTCCGAAGTTTTGTTATTCGAAGTAAAATGAACATAGATTTTTGTTCTCTTAACAATTCCGTAATGGGTGTAGCTTTAAATCCGAGCTCACACCTCACTTCCACTTTACTTAGGCACTATATTTATGCACTTATCACAGGACATGACTACTGTGTTGTCCTTATTATTAGCATTATTCTTGTAAACAAAAAGGATACTTCCAATTATTCCAAATTGAACTCTTCCGATTTTGTTCTGCACTCATCGCCAGTTAGGGTTTATAACAAATTGATTAAATAATTAGCGTAGCAAATAGGGTGTTTATTTTGGGATAACACTGATTCTAGAGCAAAGTTACTTGCATCTGTTCAAATCGGGATAAGCTAAAATTGGATGATTCATTAACAGTATTTTGAGTAACTCAAATGCTTCGAAATTTGGGTTTTTTTAAGGTATTTTGGTCTAGCAATTTCGGAATAACCTTTTATAAATTTGCGGTAGTATCAAATTAATCCAAGGAATTGTTTAATTTATTTTTGTGTTTTTGACAAAGGGGATTTTTGTACGCAATCTATTTTATCAGATTTTTATCGGATCAGATTTTATACCTTCGTCTGAAACAACGTGTTCGAGAAAGTTGGTTTCACCTTTCATAAATTGAATTTTATATAACTGAATTGCCTTTTTTTATCTTTTAAACATTTCAATCAATGGCTCTAAAAGGAACTCGTGATGCCCGCCTTCTCTGCTAAATTCTATTTTGGTACGTCCATTTTAATGGAGTTGTTTGGCTAAATCGAGCATAGTGAAGTATTGACATCTTCCAAATTTCTCCAAAATGTCATCGATATAATGGGATATTTACCGTCAACTGGCACTTCATTAAGTTTTCTATAGTCTACAAGGATTCCTGTAGGACAGATCGGTTTTTTGCGTATAAAATATTCTCTTATATTTTGTTATTTTTCTTTTCTTCATTGTTGAGACGCTCAATACGAATATGTTTCTTAATTGGACTTTTCGTATATTCCTTCTCCAACTATATGAATGTGGAAATTTTCTTCCGTTATTTTATGGAAGTTCTGGATTTCCAAAATTACTTTTTCGCGTAAGTTTCCTTCTATTATTTCAATATTCTTTCCGATAAAATGGTTTATGGGTTGCATATTTAGTCATCCTATTGTTCCACTGGCAATGGACATGCCTCTTTTCTCAAAATAATACTCAACTTTCAGGCGTTTAAAATCGCATTTTAAATATATTATTGCTTCCAATTTTCTCAAAATATTATTACCGATTAGATTATTATGTTCGTCATAGAAGCGGCAGACCAAAAATTATATTTTGTGCTCCGAATTGTTACTTTTCGAAGATCTAACAGCTATTTTTTATCAACTTTTAGGGTGTGTTGAAGTGTCCTTAAATTCATTACATCGGCAGCTATCCCCCATATAAGATGACAAATTCCGGAATTGATAATGAAGTGTGTTGCTCGGTATTCATAATAAAGTATTTCTTCCTTGAGGGTACTGGCTGAAAATGTTGAACCATATTTATTGTTGAGGTCAGTTGCTCCGAAGATCGTCGTAGTTTTGTTTCTTGCGCCAATGTTGTTCGCGCTAATTATTTCGGTCGCGTCGCTGATTTTTCTGTGTGTAAAAACGTCTGCCGGCTTCCTTGATTTCCTTCATTATTGTTCCTCTAGTTTTGTTCGGCGTCTGACTTTGGGAGTGCTGCTCATCAGTTGATTTCTTTATTTTGTGTTGTTTCTGCCTTTTCCCATACGATCATATCCGTTTTCAAATAGAAAGTCCATAGCAGCAGATTCCAAATAACTTGGATTGTCATTGGCTTTGGCTTTTTATTCTTTCATTATTTATAACCACTTGATTTGCCGCTTCTCTATCTCCAAGGACAATAACTGCTTTATCATTCAGCTTCTTCAAACGATATATCACATTAGTATAAAAATTGACTGTTGTAGGATTAAACGTCACTGCCCTAAGTTCATCTTATAATTCCTCGCAATTTTTCTTTTCCCCGAAGTCATTTTCTATAATTATCTTGATCTGCTGTCAAGAGCGCTTTTGTGCGTTTATTTCTATAATTTCTTTTGTCCTCTTAACTAATCTACTTTTCATAACGTTAAATATGTTATATTCTATATATAGGTATGTATAATATTATATAAGTTATGTTCTTTACTAATTAAACAACTAAAAAAACAAAGATTTTTTCTTTTCTTTATTAATTAAAAAATTGAACTAACTCTAATTTTACAATTTCTTTTCCTTCTATTTCATAATTTTTACCTTATTGAAAAAGCATTTCACAATAATTTTATTTTTTGCAAAGGTTGATAATTTCCCAATAATTTTATTTTTTGCAAGGTTGATAATTTCACGATAATTTTATTTTCAAGTAGTAATTGCACTATTGCAATTATAGGGCAATAATTTAATAAAAATTGATATCAAGCACACACGAGTTATTGCACTCTTTTTATTGTTTCTTTTTATTTTATTTATTTTATTAACTATGGTGTTAACTTATATAATACAATATAATATTATATATATAAAATATATATGATATATACAGTGTTGGAAAAAATAATAGGGACACTGATATTTTTTTGAATATTTTTTAATTTTTTATTAAATACTTAAATATCTATGAAAATCAAATTAAAAGCGTTAAGTATTAAAAAATATTATTAAAAAAAATTATTAAAAAATATTCAAAAAAATAACGGTGTCCCTATTATTTTTTCCACCACTGTATATATATATATATATATATGATGTATTTTATCCACAAGTTTGGTAACCGTATTTAATTGATTTGTGATAAGTTGCTCAAGTATTCAATAGGATCCAAATGAATTTGATCAGTAGTCATTATGAATGAAAAAAAAACTATTGTAATATTTCGCACATAGTTCATTTTAGATTAAAGTTATAAAATAAAATTGCTAAAATATACTTGTTGCTGCTGTGGATTTCCGTCTAGGTTTCTTTATTTTGAAGTGGTTGTTGTTTTCTTCTACTTTGTTGTTCCAGGCTTCTTTACTTTGAAAACTTTGTTGTTTTTATTATTCACAAATATTTTTGTTTCCTGAACTGAAGAAAAGTCAGTTGTTGGTTCAGATTTACACTTCAGTTAATTAATTCAATTCTTCAGTTTTTCACATTATTTTCAAGATTTTGTTTTTTTTTCTTTTTTTTAACCTTTAAGTTTTTTTCACAGCAATGTTTCTTTTGTCGCTTTATACTCGTATGTACATATATATGTTATTCTGTACTCTACCAAGAATGTTACTCTTTTTCTTTTGTGTTTATTTTAATTTGTTTGATGATAACATACGCTTACTTAACACTTCACTTCCACTTTATTTAGGCACTACATTTATGCACTTGTCACAGGATATGACTGCAGTTTTATCCTTATTATCAATCTTGTTCTGGTCTAACGAAAAGAATGCTTCTAACTGTTTCGCCAGGGGATTTGACAACATCGAACTCCTCCGATTTTTTTTCTGCACTTGTCGCCAGTTAAATTTTTTACCAATTGATCAAATAAAAAAAATATTTTTTTAATTAATTTAGTTTATTTCTATTAGCTCTTAATATTATTGTTTCCTGTATCTTGTGAGTTTTATAACTGACTTCATTTATTTCCAATATCATGTAATAAAATGCTTCTTAAAGAAAATTGATATTTGTGAGAATAATTGTTGCATCTAGCTAGAACTTCTTCTTCATTACAATTGGAGTTCCCTCGAATTACGTTTCTTTTTAAAACGTTTGCATTTTTCAGTGAGTTGCTTTAACGTACAACAACATTATATTACATACGAGGCGTGTTCAAAAAATTCGACTTTTGATTATTTTTTTTTTTTTTTATGTTGGTACACCCTTCTCGAAGATATGTTGACGATTTTATTTATAAATAATATGTAAATATATATGTATGTATATAGATAAGACAAGTGTTTTGCGTGTTCGGGGATTTTCTGCTGTCGATCAAAGAAGTTGCATCAAATTTTGTGCAAAAAATGGAGTTAAGTGCTTAAAAATACTTGAAATGTTAACAATGGCATACGGTGAGAGTACTCTGAGTCAAAAAAGTGTTTACAAGTGGTATAAAAATTTACCACTGAATGACGGCACTCGATCTGGACGCCCCAGCACATCAACAACCGATGAAAATGTTGAGAAAGTGAAGAAAATTGTTATGGAGAATCGTCGAATCACAATTAGAGAAGTTGCTGACGATGTCGGCATATCGATTGGCTCATGCTATGCAATCTTTTCGGAAATTTTGGGCATGAAGCGTGTGGCAGCGAAATTCGTTCCAAAATTGCTGAATTTTGACCAAGAACAGCAATGTATGAGCATCGCTCTGGAATTATTGAATGCTGTCATCGATGATCCAGGTGATCTGGTGACGCATCATGGGTATATGGTTATGACATCGAAATCTAAGCTTGGCTCATGACGTTTACGTTATCGCAGCACCTACAGCTATCGCCATCTATTGGCAAACAGCGGGAACTTAGTTACGCACCAATAATTTTGTTGGGTCATAACGTAACAGGCAATATCGTAACAATTAATCAGTCTCGAAGTACGATAAAATAGTGTTTGAATTGGTAATTAGGTTTCATTAAATTAGTTATCATCTATGCATGTCCACTGGTGGCAGTTTGGTGTTGATGTCACAAACAAAAAATATTCTTCCTACAAAAAAAAAAAAAAAAAAGAAAAAACTTTTTGATGAAAGATATCTTAGCTGTTCAACGAAATCTCACTACAATTCGAAAATAGTTTGCATGGTAGAAATATTATATTGCGGCGACAATCATGTGCGTATTTCGGAAGTTTTGCGGACAGAGCGATAATTCAAAGCAGTACGAAAGTAAAAGCTTAAGAGAAAAATGGGTGAGATTTGGGAGGCGACTGCGTGTTGCCGTCATACTATCATTTAATCTCAAACAGAATGATATCTCCAAAATATGGCATGGAAATTTAAATATTTTAAAAAGAACACTTTTTGTTCAACAAGAAACCGCACTTTGTTGTTTCTGCTACTCAATATTGCAAATTTTAAGTTGATGAACAGAAGAGAAACATGTTAAAATGTCAGCGATTTTCCTTTAAACGAAAATGAAAGATACAGCTATAAATCTTCTTGCTGAGTAATATATCTTCCAATTTTTTGTACGGTTTTTCTACAATTCAGTGTGGAAAAATATATACTTTCACTATAAATTGATGTCTACGAAAAGGCGAGTTCTTGCTCACGGTACGAAATAAAATATTCTTGCAAACTTTCACGGACAGCGGCGATGTTTCCATTAGACCTTGCATTTCGTTGACGAATGGTTGTTGTCTGATTGTTTACTGAACGAGTCGCCCCGGAGTTGGCCACCAAACTTTGAATAACCGACAGGGAAGGACGATCAATAACTGTAACGCTTAATTTGTAGAATGCAGCAATTTAAATGTTTCCCTCCTGGATTGTTTCATAAATTTGGATAAAATTTGAATAAAGCAAACCGTTAAGCACGCCTCTTTGGTGCTCAATAGCACCAAACTCTGCCAAATTAGTCTCTATTTAAGCGCTTACTAAAATAGGATATAAAAATAAAATTGAGAGCATTGCTGCACCTTTTCTCATGCCTTCCATACAAATTGGACAATTTTCCGAAATCCACTTTTTCGTTTATAACTGTTAATTGGTAGATTATAGATTATAGTAAAACAAATTTGGCAAGGACAGCGCGCATCTTCGTTACAAGAGAGTACCTATTCTGATGAGGTTTTAGCATTTGCATGTGCAAAAAATAAAAAAAATATGAAAGATCAGAAAATGTGAAATAACATATCCGCCATAAACTATCAAAATCTCCCTATCCGTACTGGAAACTCTTTTATATAAATATATGTATATATAGAATATATAACTGAGTTAGAACTCAATAATATTTTTTATCATGCTAATACTACGACGAGTTCTAGTCAACGTCAATTTTCGAGAAATTTGCAATTGAATCTACTAATATCAAACAATAATAACTGCTTTATTCAAAATGTTAGTCATTTACTGCATGGGACCTACAATAAGTTGGTTAGTTACTATTTAATAAAATGTGCAATTTTGGATGCCAAAATCATGTAAAAAATCGTACATAATTTGTTTGTGGTTAAATTTTGCTTGCCCAGCTTGAGTAACGTAGATATTCCTAATTTAGAACTAACTTTATGATAATATTTATACTCCAAAAACAAAAAAAAAAAACCAAATATACTAGATGTAGTTTGCCATTGTTAGTTATGATGATTGATATACTATTCAAACATCGAATTTCGCTCTTCAGTCATTTTTGACTCCGCGTCAAATTCTAACAGCGACCTTCTGTATCATGATTCTTAGACTCTTCACTGCTTAATTTTCTTTCTGGGAACATGAAGACGTTTAAATTCTATTAAACTTATGTTGGAGCTATATTGTTATTCATAAATAACAAAATTACAGATATTTAGAAAATGATAAATGTATTAATACGCTAAATTCAACTACATGCATTCGTACTTTGTCGTACTCTTTAGTACCGCTTGTTCTTTTGGCGATAATTATGATCCTTTGCCTTGTAGGTTTCTCTTCTCGTTAATTTTTTGGAACTACTTCTATATATTTTCTTTTTCTTCGTTTACAAATTGCAGCGCAAATTCTACGAAATAAAACAGGATAAGGATATTTATAAGTTAGATCACATTTGCGGATGATAACAGCCATATGACGTTATCGGCAGCAAAACTTTGGATTGATTACTCATTCAATCGCAATTGCGTTTAGTAGTGCATTTATTTTAACACAACGCAGCTCGCCTCGTGCATAGTAAAGATACAGATATATATTGATATTATAGACATTATTTACCATATCCTACCAATGCAGACTTTATACAATTTTTTTTATTTTTTTGCTTATGAAGACATGTCCCTCCTTTTTTTTGTATCCTTTCCAAAAAGTATTAATTTTTTTTACACTCTCGTTTTTTAATTCTATTCCATTGACAGGATTTATATTTCTATGATTATATTCTATATATTCTTTATATACATTTAGTTAAAATATTTAGTTTTCTATTTGAAATATTTCAATTGTATATCAATTATTTGGAAATGTTAATACGTTTTTACTTTTTACTCCCACTAATATAGTTTTAGAACCTAAAAAAGATGAAAATTTGGATTTAAGTTTTTATATCCAATAATCTGTAAGCGTTGCCACTGAATGACCAAACAACTTTAATCCTAAATCTTTTATTGTTTTTATTATTTTTGTTTTTAATATTTTACACAACAAACTAAATAAACTAACATATATTGAATTAACTACAAATGCGTCTTTTTTTACTTTGGGGTTTATGGACTAAGGGAAAGTCGGAGAACGTCTTTACAGTTTTTATTTTGAACAAGACCGGACGTGGTGCAATCCATTGCATTATATGCTTACGTTCCTTTGCTGATTATTTTAATATTTTGCTCATAAAACTTTTCTTTGTATCTCGAAAACCAAAGCTGACAGAATAATAAGAGAAATGTTATTAATAAATGAAAAATTTGTCAAAGAAGGATCACATTTTAAAATGTTCGTTTCACATATCATGTATATTTTGTTCTAATGAACAACACAATTATTTGTGCAAAATTTACGTTCAATTGAACAGTTCCTAGGCTATCCGAAAACACTTTGAACATTTTCTGGAGTATCATTTGAACTAAACTATGAACTGTAATGGAGTGCTGCCTAGGGTGAATTGAATGAAGGTTTTTCGAAGACAATTCCAGGACAGTTAATTTTTGTTTCCTCGCCGCCACCCTTTTGATTTTTCTGTATGCTGCTTTGCTATTTGAAGTCCGATTGTAACATTTCGCATATCTACAGCTACATTTCGCTCTTCAGTCATTTTTGACTCCGCGTCAAATTCTAATAGCGACCTTCTGTATCATGATTCTTAGATCCTTTACTGCTTAATTTTCTTTCTGGGAATATGAAGAAAAAAAAGTAATATATTGACGTCTCTGGCATCGTTTTTAACTAATCTTTAATCGTAGGAGAAGAGATGGATTAACATTTTTATACGAGGACCAATCCAACCTAATATTCACTACTTACGGCTAATGTGACCAATGAAAACGATTTATAGTTGGTCCAGCCCTTGCACAAAGTAGAGAGAAAAGAAAGCTAAGCCAGCAAACATCAAAGACCACCATTTGATCGACTCAAAACGGTATCAGTGGAGATTTCTTTTGAGCTTGGGAGTTGTCTGCTCATGAAACCGTATCTTTTTGCGATTAGTTTTAATCAAACGACGCGTAACACTTAAATAATATTCCTGATTTTTGGGCCGACGAAGTTGACTTTTCCGTTCGAAATGGCAACATTATCAGTAAAGTGCTTAATTGTTAATCGACAATTGCTTAGCACAGTATATTGGACTCGTCTTCTTCTCGGCCTTCTTTGAACTGTATATGCCAATTGCAAATATCTCCTTCCGACAAAGACTGCTCACTGAAGTCCTTCTGCAACACTCCGATCGTTTCTGCAGCTGAAATCGAAATGTAAATCAAGTTTTTTTTCCCAACAAAATCACATCAAAAATAGCCGAAAGTTTTGCTCAAAAACTAATCTGTGTTCTACACTATCATAAAGAACAAACAGAAAGCGCTAAGTTGTACAGGTGCCATAAGTTCAGCCGGGCCTATACTTTTATACCCATCGCCAGATAAGTTAGGCAGTATAAACAGGCTCTTCACATACGTAATATAATATAAGAATATACCAACTTCGCGTGTTTTCCCCGTACAAATTCAACAACCATCCCCTTAATTAGGGCGGTCCTCTAAAAAGTTTATAAATTCGGTTAATCTTTTCCGGTATCTTTTAGCTTTTGCCATACCTGAATTTCGATTGATGGATAAATGAAACAATTGTTGTACGAGTAAATATAGTTCAAATTTCCAATATCTTACAGCTGGATTCAGTCTACGTTTTACAAGTTTTTTACCACAGCGGTCTATTTGTATAGATCCATCGCCGAATAAATGGACGTGTCAGACTCGCCGTCTTATGTAGAATTATCCATTTAATGGATTCAAAACTGCCGGTCTGCAAAAATAAGCTGCAAGTCTGTCAGCTGTTAAATACCTGTCATCTGAAGTGTTATTTATTTAGCGAAAGGTTTGCCATTTACGACTACGGATCGTTTAACAACCGAAGAACACGTAAAAATAGATAAAGCCTATTACAAAAGTGGTGACTCAAATGCGCACATTCAATCGAACAAAATTTTCTTCAGTGATGAAGCTCATTTCCACTCAGTGGTTACGTCAACAAGCAAAATTATCGCATATGGGGCTCGGAAAACCCAGAAGTGATTGTGGAAAAGCCATTGCATCCGGATAAAATGACTGCTTGGTGCGCATTATGGTCTGGATGGGTCATTAGTTCGTATTTTTCGAAAACAACCTCAAAGGGATCCAGTATTGCCACCAATATAGAGGTGGTCATTTAAATGGCATTGGCGAGATCCAAGCATTAGAATGAAATAAAAGCTTCATTGAAATCATAGCTTTATGTATGTTTTATTTAACTTTACTTAAAAATGAAAAATGGATAACCCTTACTTTGCAGTGACTTAGCTTTTTTTTTGAAATTAGGTGGCTCCTGAAAAAATTCCCTTGTTGGGTTGGTTTTTCCAATATCTATACAGTGTCAACATACCAACCAACCAAAAATCCTGAAATATTACTATTTTTCAAGAGATTGGTCCAGTCTTTGCTTGGACAAGTTTTTACCTACTGAACCGATTCTGTCCAACTCCGAACTTGAGTTACATTTTAATATCAGATCCATTTATTTCAGCCTCCAAGCTCAAGCTCCATCTTGCTTTCAATAGAAACGCGGTCGATCGGACGATCATGCCTAGGGCGACATATACTGAGTCCAAAAAGTGTAACCAGTTTTCCAAATTTTGGTACACTGTGGGAAATATCTTTGCCAAATTTCACATTTTATATGTCAAGTGTTTGATATCGGGGGCTTTTGTTGAACGAAGAACTTGCATCCAACTTTATTTACGGGAGAAATGTTTACAAGTGACATAAACAGTTCAAAGAGAACTGAGAGTCGACTAATAATTAGGGACTTTGTACTCAAGATGATTCCTGCCTACCAGCACGTTATGAGACACATTACTGGAGATCAGATTTGAATACATGCTTATAATTCAGAATCAACTGACTGATCAAGTGAGTATTGTGTCAAAGGTGGAGATAGACCGAAAACATCGCCAAACACAGCGAATATTATTTGAGTGTTATGAGTCGTTTTCATCAGACAATTCCTGGTTTCTGCATCACGAGAAAGTATCATGTCACAATATTTTATCCAAAAATTCAACTAATACTATCTGACGTCTGGATATTTCCGTTTTGTGTTCAAAGTATTCAACATAGATCACAGCGCCCTCTAAAGGCCATACCGAAAGTTCATAATTTAGCAAGCTTCGAGGAGGGGAAAAAGCCCTTGGCATAAGTGTATTCTGTCCGGGGGGAACAGTTTGAAGGCGATGAAGTATATTTGGACGAACAAATAGTTTTTTTCAAAATTAGATTTTTTTTCGACGATGCGGAACGAATATACTCTTTCTTCTGATAATGATGCATATGGAAGTAAATACAGCTGAAAAAATATTGTTTTTAGTGGACTTTTGAAAAAGACACTAAAGAGCAACTCTTTTATAATTTAACATATTATTGTTTCATATAAACTGAATTCTATCTCTGTGTGTGCCAAATCTAAAACTTAGTTTTTTGTTCAGAAATTGAAATATACCAATTTCCAATATTTAATTGCTTTTGATTCTGTTATAAAACTTAATGATTCTCTGTCCTTTATCCGAAATGTGCGCTCTAAAACAGAAGGACATATAATACAATAATATGAAAAGGTTTTTAAGTGGACAAATTTTGCAGCTATTGCCCTCTTGTTGAATCAACAGGTGAGAAATTTGCTCTGAAAAATATATATAATTTTTTTGGTGTTCCTTAATTCATATTTATTTGATTGTTTAAAATTGGACGTGACTAAAGTTCACGTTAAATATGAGGGAAATCAGCTCTTAACTTCTCCATAAAATGTTTGCGTTTATAATAAAATTCGGTTTTGGCATTCATTTTCATTTGAAGTTTTCGGTTGTTTGTGTGAAGCAGCTGATATATGACTTAAAGAATACAATTCGACAAGCTAGAGCCTTGAGAAAGTCCTAAATCTGTTTATAGAAATCCCTTTTTTAAAAAGAAGATCTCTGTGAACTTGGCAAATTTCCCGGGAATTTCCAGGACACATTCCTTGTCATTGCCTTTGAAAGTAATAATTTCGTCCAAAAGATCTGTTGTTTCAGTTTTTGATTTAACAAATGTGAATCATGAACCAAAATGTCAAAATATACTAATATTTGGAATGTATTATGGCATAACAAATTTTTGTAGTATTAAAAAATAAAAATAAATATTGAACAGCTCGTCTGTGCTTTGTACGAAAAATTAATTTTTTGTAATATAGTTTTATGAAAACAAATACAATTTCCACATAAACCAATTGCGGATGCAGAATATATTAATTTTCTCAAATATCTTGAGAGATTTATTACTAAGGATATAGCAGTCCCAAAATAAGTAGGATATTTGTAGCGGTGGAAGTGGCACAAGTAGAAACATTTTTTGGATTATTCATTTAAGCAAAGCTCTTCGAATAAGTAGTAATATTCTTAAGGTACGTCTTATATGCAAAAGGAAAAGACGATGGTTGAAAATACAAAAAAAAAAACGTCAGTTAGCGATTGACCATTGTTGTAAATTGTGATGTTCAACTACATACATATGTTATCAAGAAAATAATGTTGAAATTGTTCATCCCTCCCTTTTAAACTAAAAAATGGATTTTTTCCTTAGGTTGGCAACACTGGGATAACAATTTTCGATTACGCATTCGATATTGTCGTATGTTGTTAGTAATGCTCCTTTTTTAACTGGATGGTCTATGTAATCTTTGGACCATACTTACATCCAGTGAGAAAAGTCTAGTGGTGTTGTTTAGGGTTTCCAATACTGAACAAAACTGCCATGTTTGTTCGAAAATTCGACAGCTTGAATTGCCATAAAAAGCCTACTGAAAAGTAAGTATTAAGTTATCCCTCTGCTTCCTTTTAAATTTCAAAACAGAGGATGAAATAGGCTTAAAAAGCTAAAGCTGCAAATATAAAGTGTAAATATGCAGGAAGTATATCTATTTTATTTATTTTACCTATTTCTTTTACCTATTTTTCGAAATTATCAATTTTTGTATAAATATTTGACTCCGTGCAGGGCTTAAAATAACTACTCCAACTCTGACTTTGAGAGCATTGATGTATTATATCAATAAGCTCTCCTTGGGACGGGCCAAATTCATTCATTCATTTATTCTGGGGAGCTAAATACATTCAATGCACTTAATCTGAAAACACTGGGGATGTTAAAAAAGTTGAAGGGGGTAAGTCCCCTTAGCATCCCTCTTGATACACCTATGACTGCACCCGAACTCCTAAGCTTCGTCCACCTTTGCAAGTCCACAGTAGTGCTAATATGCCATATATGATCCATATATGCCAAAAGCAAAGATCATAAGATAGTTGGTACTCACACTCGGACTGCTTTATCTATACCTAAAACGATTAGCTTCAAATCATCTGTCAAACATTCGTCTATCCAAGCCATGTGCAGTAAATGACGCATACCCACTATCAAACAAATGGGCCACGCTCGCTTACTTACGTGTGGACTATATCAACTTTTTATTACCGAGATCTTTCGATTAAAACAAAAGAATTTTCTTAAACCGTTCCATGCGGTAGTCAAACATAATCTGAATTCTTTATTCATTATCGGAGCTTCTCATATTTAACTGACAACGTTGGTTCTTAACAAGTTAGCATTCTCCCATGGTAATACAACGCATTCGCCCATGGAATGTATCAGAAAACCCTGACCCAGATTAAGCATGATTGTTCCACGCGCAGTGGTATGATGAAATCTGAGCATTAGCTGTGATTTGTTGCGTCATAATACTCGTACTTATCGAAAGTAAGTATAAAAATAGAAAATAACGAGGTAAGTATGTTAGGTTGTAGCACCGTTGCAACTTACACATGCAGCGATCTTGTTTTCTGTATGTAATATGCTTCCTCTAAGAAGATGTGGTATGATCCAGTGGTTTTCTGGGAGAAAGGGACATCAAAATCACATGTAAGGCTTGCGGCATTCACCATCGAATATTGAGCGTCTTGTCACAATAAATGCTCTAGGTTGTTTGAATAGGCTGCGGCTATATTGGATGCGTCGCCTAACTTCTTTTGCGTTTGCTTACGTATGCCAATCTCTTTTCTTAATTCCGTGCTTAGGCTATACCGAGACTATATTAGGTCCAAGGATTATCTACTGCAAAATATTATGGTGTTGCATTATCAGAAGTGTTGTCGTGAAAACGGAATTTCACAACGGTTGGGCCAAAAATATTTTCTCTTAATTTTGTGGCGGTAAAACCTTCCAGACAAATCTTAATACTTATTTTTTAAAATAAAGTATCTCCCATCAGGACTTGAGCACATTTAAAAATGTGTTCAATCCAAATTGGATCGTGATTATTCGGTCACTTACAACATTACACTGAGTTTCTTACAGCAACGAATACACACCCGAATTCATGACTTTCGACATGGTAGCCATAGAAAGGGTCAGCGCTTCTCCGCCGTCCATCACATTGTAGTCAATATTAATTTGCTCAAATGTATTCCCCTCACGCATTTTCGACGTTCGTGTTAGTCTCTACCAGTAACAAAGCAGTGCCTCCAGATGCTATCACCCGGAGGTCAGTAGTTTTCAATTTTAGTTTTAGCACTAAAATGCAAATCATGTAAACTGACTTAAATACCCTTTTGACTCAATACCCTTTCGACGAAATTTTGTAGGTTCGTGTTGAGATTTGTAACAGTTATATATTTTTCGGTTTGAAAAGTAAAGTTAAAAAAAAAAACAAAAACATGAAGCTATGATTTCGATGAAACATTTATTTCATATAATGCTTGAATCTTACTATTATGAAATAAAATGTCATCTAAATCACTGCCTCTGGATTAGCTGCAGCAGTGGGTCCTTTTGAGGTATTTTTTGGACACTTTTTCGCACATTTCGGGCGGTACGCAGTTTGACGTAACTCCACAAAAAGAAATCTAATGGCGTCAAATCGCATGATCTTGGTGGCCAGTTGACGTCGTCAAAACGCGAAATTTCGCTTTCTGGCAACTTCTCATGCAATAAAGACAAATTCGGTAGTGTTGATTTACATTAGTAAGGTTTAACTACTTTTATGCATTCTTCGGTTATTAAATGATCGATATTCGTAAATGGCAAACCTTTCACTAAATAAATAACATTTCAGACGACAAATATTTAACAGCCGACAGCCTTGCCAGACCAGCGATTTTGAAATCACAAAATGAATAACCCTGTACAACGATCGGAAATACTTAATATTCGTTCAGAAAGTGATGAAGATTATGTCACCATGTTCAATGCCAGTGTAGATTTGAAAATTTTAAGTTGTATGTAGATTAATTTTATAGAACAATAAAACTGCTGAGTTGTAACTAACTAACTAAGTTTCCGCTGTTATTGTTTTTTTTTTTGTGTAGAAATGCAACTTTGTTATGAAAACATGTTTACAAATGATTCATTGACGAATTCAGCCATTCCATGATGTCGTCATATGAGTGGAACTGCTGGTCAGCCAGACCGTGTGCCATCGAATGGAACAAGTGATAATCGGACGGCGAAATATCTGGAGAATGTGGCGGATGGGTAAGACTTCCCATTTCAACGTGTCCAGGTAGGTGTTAACATGGGTTTCCGCGTATTGTGGGCGTTTGTCGCGGAGAGATCAGCTCAATCGCATTAATTGAAGTCGATACCGATCCCCAATGATGGTTTCGTTTGGTTTCAACAGCTCGTAATAAATAACACCGACCTGGTCTCACCAAATGAGCATCACCTTTGCAGCGTGAATATTCGGCCGAGGCGAAGACGTAAAAGCATAACTTTCTTTTTTTTAGATTACTGTAATGAATCCGTTTTTTGTTCTACGTTGCAATACAATAAGCAATTCCCTTTTTGTCGGTCAAGCAATTTCGTTGCTTTTGAATCATACCCAACCCATGCGATCGCTTGCATATAGCTTGGCGGGTAACTCCAATGCCGTTAATTCAATGTCTTCGGAGGCTTTTCGTCTTCATTCACGCTTACGGTCGTCAACATCAAAATCATCGTCTTTAAGCTACGGAACCAATTTCGACACGCTTCACTTAAAGCAGCATCTCCATAAACATTTTCCTTCGATTAAAAGAAGATAATCAATACTTCCTGCATTATTTGGCACAAAATCTTGCATATTCACACATTCAAAAGAAAACCATTATTGTGTCGTGGCGGTATGTTTACCACATGTCTAATCTTGGCTCATGACGTTTAGGTTATGGCAGAATCGACTAGCACTTACAGCAGGCGCCATTTATTGGCAAGCAGCGGGAACTTAGTTGCGCAACTAAGTTAAGGTTTGAGATAAAGGAGTACAAGAAAGTGTAGGTAAAATTGCCGCAGAATTTGTAATTTCGTTACGGGAATTCGTAGATTCTAAGTTATCGGCGAAAAATTGATTTTTGTGAAATCCGTGTTTTGTATGCAAAGAGCCGAAAACGGTATTGGTTTCTTGTTCAATTATTGTTCTAGAATAGATTTGTCCAAGTTTTCAGAAGATTTACGGAACAATTGCTAATATTAAGAGCTTAAGGAGGATAACAATGCCACTAGTTGTGTTAAGCGATTCAATATATTGCAAATGCCAAACTTCAGATGAAATGAGCATAACAATTCCAAATTATAGGTAGAAATGTGATTTTTGTTTGGTCGAGGATAACTCAAATCAAATCCCGTACATCTCATGATTGAAACATGGTAGAACTTCTCACATTCAGTGAGCTTACACGCATTCTATTTTAGACTCACTCAACGGGACCTACAGTGTAACGATGATTCCAAACGTCACTGTTTGAGAAGCATTAAACTGAATTGTCGATTACTCGACTACTCCAAGTGTTTATCAGACGCATCGAGGTGACCGCGAACAAAATAATGGTACGTGGCTGTATCTTGGTTTAAGCCCGCTATCATGCGAACAATAGTCACGCCACTGTCGGCCAACTCGAGCATATCTTGGTCATTTGTAATTGTAAACCAGCGTTTCGGAGAAAAATGCTGCGTGCGAAAAACAATATTTTAGGCTTTAAAACTATTTATACGGACAGTTTCACTGGATGGATTAAACAGGTTATTACAAGTTACATTACTCGGCACAGAGTATTTAGATGTCGATCCAATGGTTAAAATTGAATATACGAAGATAGATCTTATTCAATCCATCTTTTGTGTAGCAGTTACCATAATGGAGGCCCATATTCCAGTCCCAGATTACGATTTCGTCAAGGTCCAATATGTCTTCCGCAATCTATCTAGAAAGTCTGAAATTGAATATTTTTTCACTGCCCTCCATTGCCCTGGACGCTTAGGAATTTATTTTGCTTTTTAATTAGTACAAGTCGAAATTAAGGCTAATGACTCAGATTCTTTAAAATATGACAGTAACATATGAAAGGTAGAGTTCTCAAAAAATTTTAAGGATTAAGTTGTAGTCCTTGCTTGCGGATAAATATTAATCGTAACCCTTCATATGTCGATTAGACTTACATCTTTGTCTGTCTCATCTCATCAGTGGTAGTACCAAACCGACAATAAGCCCATTCAATTATCAGTGACCCTTCCAACAGCTTTTGAATGCCCCGCATATTGTCACTCCATTTCAATTAAGGTTGAACAGTTGTTAACAACCCTTCGAGGCGAGGAGCGTTTTTGATTTCCATTCACATCCCAATCTAAACAATGTGTGCGGTGGTGGCGATGATTATGACGACAATTACCATTGACTTTCAACAATAAATGTCGTCTGTTCCCGTTCTGAATGACGCGAAAATTAATTTCTTAAATACTCACACTGCAAACGTTCTCTTACAATTTTGGCGCAATTGCAATTTATTGCAGGAGCTTCCTCTTCGGCCCAAAACCTGCCAAGCTTGCAACATGTTCCGGCCGCTCAATGAGAGTTGACTGATTCTGCTTTGTTGATGGTGATTTTTTGTTATTTTCTTAATAAACTCTGACATTGTGTTCGTCTGCCATCGCCCCTTTAAAAAGGGCTTCGATCATTTAGTGAATCAACTCAAAATAATCATAATAATGATTATGACTCTGATGTGGAATTGTTGAGTGAATGAATGAATGGTTGAATGACGTCCTCGTACCACGTATGGGAGAGGTGTGAGTATCGTTCCATGCGACAATAATGATGACAATTATTGTTGTAGTGCTTGTCGGGATGTGGGCCCTTTATGTTTGAATGACTTTAAAGAATTGACATCTAAATATGGAGAAAACATTTACGCGTTTTCTTCTAATTCGCATCATGCGGAAGGAAATCAATTTCTGGATGACTTGTTCCGGTATTTCTTTTTTTATTCATTCCCGTCCATGTGAATCCGTTATTTTTTCCACATTTTTTTATAAAATATATAAGAAGATGGAAGACAAAGTTTATTTTGAAAGAATAAAGAATAAGAATAAAAAATATCAACAAAGAATTGTTGGAGGTTATTGTTTGACATCACAGTATTTTCAGGTGAATGTGGGACATTTGTTGGTAAATGTTCTATAATAAAATAATGATTTTTATATAGTACTGATTTTCGACGTGTAATCTCGGGCCAATCGAAGATTTTATATTACTTCGGGGATGCACAAAATTAGTTATGTGTACTATTTCAGAAAATTTGTGGACCTTTAAGTAATCCTACATCCATCCCTCAAATGGTTTGGTGATATCTTTGTCGGTTAAGATATTATCAAAAGTACATCTCTGCAATTCCTAGAACAAATGATTACGAAGAGTCAACTCTCCCGAAAGGTTGACGAAATATCGTGTATAATATATATAGCTGGTTACCTCCGAAGTTGTCCTCATGATAGCTGGTGCATTTAAAAATAAAGTAAAATATCATTATCTGGTAAAGCGAATGATTGGTGGCCTAAGGTTCAAAACGACATTCTGAAACTTTAATTGCGTAAAAACCTCACCGTTCTTGGTATAAAGGTTGTGGTTGTGGGATAATGTGCCAGTGGACTACATTTGATAAGCAGAATTGTGGCTCTGGAATGAATTACGAAGCAGAAAGGGTTTGGTTGTGCACTAATATTTTAACAAATGCCCAAATTTCAGTCAATACAACTGACAAGGCGTTAATTAACTGCAATCTACGGATTAGGAATTACAGTGGATAAAATTACATTTCGATAAGTCAGCCAATTTGAATGGAAAGAGGTTTCCTTACATTTTCATTTCCTAAACATAGTCCATCAAATGGATTATGTACCATTATGTAATTCAATATTTCCATTTGAATGGTCTCACTCCAGGTTGTGCTCTGGAGGAGTCTACTCTTTCGTCGAGCTGCCAAGACGAACGCCGTAGTAGTTTTTGAGTGTTTTTCGTAGAAATTTGGTAACCTAATTGACAAAGGAGATTATATTTTATATATAGTATATTCTGGGAAATACCGGGAAACAAGAACATTTTAAAGTTTTTCCATATCTCCCAGGAAATGAAAAAGTCCGGGAATTTGCATAGTCTATTTATATGATGTGATCTTTCGTTTATCTAGGTCTTTTTGTCTAGGTCTAGAATGTCTAGAATATTTTCAATCGGAGTCGAGATTTCTATCCTATTCGATTTAACGATGTCTATCTGTCTGTTTTCAATTCATATTCTGATTCATTCAAAATCAAGATCAAGTTCTTGCAAGGAATTAAAAGTATAAAAAATGGTAACTCCAATATAAATTGCCTAATTCAACCCATACAAAGGGTGATTTTATAATCGTAGTTTTTTTTTTTTAAATTGAATAAAAAACTCAAATTTGCATCATATATTAAAATTGCTTATTGGAATCGAAAAACTGGTCTTTGCCATTTAATTTTTAAGGATAATTTCTTATAAATGTTGTCCGCGGCTCCGTATCAAATTGTCCATTGGGAAGGTCCAATTTTTCGTCACTTTTTCGAGAATTTCGGCCTGTAGTCCACGAATAACGTTGTTATATTATCCTGTGAGGCTTCAATAGTGTTCGGCTTGTCCACATAGACTAACGACTTGACACAGCCCCACAAGAAATAATCAAGGGGCGTTAAATCGCAAGATCTTGTTGGCCAATTCAAAGGGCCAAGTCGAGAGCTCGCTTAATTCATACCTCAATATATACATTGTTTCACGATCAGTGTGGCGTGCTGCACCGTCCTGATGAAACCACATGTCAACCAAGTTCAACTCAGCAGTTGGGGCAAAAAAAAAAAAAAAAAATCGCGTATCATAGCTCGATATCGTTCGTCGTTGATGACAACGTTTCTTCCTCGGTCGTCTTTGAAGAAAAATGGACCGATGATGCCACCAGCCCATAAACCACACCAGACTGTCGTTTTTTCGGGATGCATCGGTAACACATGTACAGGGCTGCCCATATTCGACGGACCCATGTTTAAAAAAAAAAAATCAAAGAAAAAAATAAAAATTTGGCGGTTGGCAATCTTATTCATTTAATTTGTTCCAAGTAGATTTGTTTACATCAATTTTTGAATATGATATCTCTCAAATGGCCGCCTCTGGCGTTGATGGCGTATTGTCCCCTTTTTGCAGCATTTTCCATCGTTTTCGCCAACATTTCGGCTGGAATAGCGGCTATTTCTTCACGAATGTTGTCCTTGAGCTCTTCTACGGTCCTTGGCTTGTTAACGTAAACCTTTGACTTCAAATGTCCCCACAAGAAGAAGTCAGCGGGCGTCAAATCGGGCGAACGCGGTGGCCAGTCCAAATCACCACTTTTCGACATCAAACGGCCCGGAAACAAATTCTTCAGAAAATCGATTGTTATGCGACTTGTGTGCGGTAGAGCGCCGTCTTGTTGAAACCAGAACTGCCTCATACGCTTTCGACGAATAATTGGCATCACAAAATTGGTCATCATGTCGCGATAACGCTCCTGGTTGATGGTAACAGCATGGCCATTTTCGTTTTGGAAGAAAAACGGCCCAATGACCGTTTTCGCACTAACGCCGCACCAAACTGTGACTTTTTCGTCATGAAGAGGCAATTCTTGAATCTCCTGAGGATTTTCAGTGGCGTAAATACGGCAATTTTGCTTATTTACGGTCCCATTCAATGTGAAATGGGCTTCATCGGACATGATAATTTTGTTCCAAAATTGCTCGTCATCATCGGCCATTTCGATGACTCGTTGGGCCCATTCCAATCGACGAGGCTTGTCCGCAGGCAACAATCTTTGCGTCAATTGAATTTTGTACGGGAACAAATGCAAATCAACGCGAATAATCCGTTGTAAAGTGGACCGAGCCATGCCCAACTGCTGAGAACGGCGTTTTTGGGATGTTCTTGGGGACCTCTCAACACTGGCTCGTACGGCAGCGATATTCTCGGCCGATCGCCTTGGTCGACTTTTATTTGGCCTCTTCGGATTAGAAAGAGCCTCACCAGTCGAAAATTTTTCGTATAAACGCTTAATGGTGTTCTTAGAAGGCGCACTTCTCACATTTTTTAATATTTTAAAAGCACGTTGAGTTTTCACAATTGACTTCTTCTGTTGAATGTAAATTTCAACTATTTCAGAGCGCTCGCGTGGCGTGTATTGTTCCATGGTAAAAATCTGCTTGGACTGACGCTTCAAACGCGGTATGTCATTAAGCGATCTGACATATCTGTCAAAAGTTATGGCGTTGCCAGATGGGTCCGTCGAATATGGGCAACCCTGTATGCCATCTGGCTATTCATCACCCCAGATGCGACATTTTTGCTTGTTTACGTATCCGTTCAGCAAGAAATGATTCTCATCGCTGAGCACAATTTTTCGATAAAATAGCGGATTTTCATTGAGTTTTTGTAAGGCCCATTCACCAAAAATTAGACGTTGTGGTAGGTCATTCATCATTCCATGATGAAATGGCAGGGTATACTGTACACTTTTCACTTTGACAGATGACGTTTGGACGCCATTACCAACCAGTGCTGCCAACGTGAAAAACTTAAATCTTAAAAAATCACCCTATATTAGTAGATGAAACTTTTTCATTTTTTAGCACTAAATTCAGCATAATTTAACAGTCACGAAGCATTTAGTAAACTTAGTTTTGGGAGTGAAAATGGACTGCATCGCCAGGCCCTTAGAATGCCACGTATACAAATTGGCCAATTTAGCAGCAACAGCTGTCCCTTTATATTTTCTAAGACAGAGACTTCGGAAAGTTATAATTTATTGACAAGAACCTCTTCTGACAACCCCCACACTTTTGCACCAACGCAAAAGGACGTTAGATGAAGATGTATGAGGGAGGGGCAGTTCACCTAAATGCAATTTCTGTACTGGTTTTTTTAATAAAAAAAAATCAGAGTGAAAAATTTTTGCTACAAATATAAAAAAGGACACAAATATACTCGTATGTGTATAGTCAATATTTTGGGGAAAAAAATTATTTGAAGAAAAATTTAAATGGGTCAATTTGTTCTGCAAATTTGTATTTCTAGCATGGGTGTTCAGTTAAGTGAAGTTTGGTCAAAATTGAAGCATGTAAGGAACTATTTTAGTGTGAATAAACTATATATAGGCCTAGACCCACAGAACCGTTTTTATGGAAGTATGCGAAGGCATTGCCCGATTCCTGAGAAATTTTGCATTTAAGGGAAGAAGTTAAAAAGCATCGAGTTGTGTTAAGTTTGTTCAAAATCAGATCATCCAATATGTTATTGTATATGATGATTGCACTTTGAGCCCCACAGATCCATTCATATGGAAGGTGCAAGAAGGCATGAACCGATTCTGCCCTAATTTTGTGAAGACAGCAGGTAACTTCATTCGCTTTAAATGTAGTTGAATTAGGTTATGCGCTAAGGAGTTATAATATGACCAAATTTCGAGTCTTTCAAATCGTTTGTTTGGGTAGTACCTAATGGCATAGTCCGATTCTCTCCAATTTTCGAGCTGAAATTAGCATGCATTTTTATATAATTAAATCTCATATACTGATTTTATTGTTGTTAAATATCTTTTTGTTCGCAAGATTCGGACACAATAAATTTTATTGTTATTATTTTATTGTATTGGTTCTAATTCGAGAAATATTTTTGAAAAATTAAAAAAAAAATATCTTAAAATAGTGTTTGTTAGTTTGCTAAAAAATTCACTTCAATAAAACTTCAGTAAAGATTTTTGAAATGTATTTTGGATCACAACTAACACAGATTATCTAAATTTAAATTTTTCAATATTTAGTTGCCTTCACCAGAGAAATAAAATCGAGATATCTCTTAAAGCAGACGTAAAATAATGTTAATCATAATAATAATTATAAATTAAAAAGTGTTTTTAAAACTATATGAGTTTACACTTCTGTTGACCTCAAACTTTAATTTTTAAACTTTTGCAGTGTATTTCGCTGTCTAATATCTCGATTAGTATCACAATGTGAGAAGAACGAACATACTATTTCTGGGAATATTTTCCTGTGTGCCTCCTTTACTGTGGCATCGTTTTTGGATTCGCAGCAATGCAGTAGTGAAATATTATGATATACCTTATGATTGGTGGCTAATATATTCTGCCGCTGTATCACTTTGGAACTTAGGTTTGACTTTATTTTTATATTCTCCGGTTAGGCATAGCTTGAGGACATATTGCGAGAATTGCCTCATATACACTTGAAAATCGACTTTCATTATCAGTGTCGCATTTTATTCGAGCTGAATGATTTCAATCTAGCACATGATGATGAACAATGAAACAACAACGACAACAACAAAATCAGCTCCTGAAGCAGCAACAGAAACAACAAATTAACATTAGTGTGCTACAGCTGTTGTTGTTGCTTTTGTTGTGCTCACGTCAACTGTGGAAGTACTTGAGCATAACCGTAACCATATCCGTATTATTTGCTTGATTCCACCCTCGAGAGCTTTTGTCATCCTTTGTTTGTTGTTGTCGTGTTGTTTTTTTTGCGAATTAAAGTCCATATGGCAGAATTAAGGACCAAATTGCACACGATTTTCTGGCTTTACAGCAAATACATCAAAAGTGGTTATAGAGAATTATATTTCATATTTTTGTGAAGAGATTTGGAGTAGGAAGTAAAAACGTTCGGAAGCATCAGGAATAGAGAAAATATAAAATATATTTTGCGAAACTCCGTTAAAAATGTAAACATAAAAATCATCCAATAGTTGGTTCCATTTCAGCTGAATACAAGCTAATGCAAATGAGACTGTTTTTTAAATTTAAAGGCTATGACAAGTAAAATAACGGTTTAAAACTATAGCTGCAAAATTGAAGAAAACTAAAGCCAGCTGAGGCTACAATAGCAGTCGAGAAAAATCTATATCTGAATAACGATTCAGCTAATTAAATTCATTAAAATGAGGCAGTGTTGCAGTAGCTGACGTGATTTTACCTAAAGCCATAAAATACAATATTTTTTCAGTTCGACAATTAAACTTACTTACTAACAAGAGCTGAAGTATTCTAGCCAAGCACATTTCAAACATATAACCTAACATAAATGTCATTGCCTTTAAAATTTAAAGGCCGTGGTCAAAAACTATAGCTAACTAGACAACAAAAATCAGGTGAAGTTGGCTGTTTAATTACTTGCAGCTAAAGACAATCTATAGCAGAAACAGCTCAAATTCGCAGTCGAAAAAATCTATAGCTAAATAATGAGGTAGTTAATGAAAGTCATTGAAATGAAGCAGTGCTTCAGTAGCTGGATCGTTTTCGCTGAAGTTCCAAAATAAAACTTCTTCCACCTTAACAAAATGATAAAAACTTACAGGCTAACAAAAGCCGAAGCGCCCAGCCGCAAGCCCTATATAAAATTTACAAAATATAGTCCGCCGTATGGCTATGGGAAGTTCAAGGAAATCTGTATCCGTTCAACTCAGCAGCCGAAACAATCTATAGTTGAATAATGCGGCAGTTAATATAATTTATTTAAGTGAAGTATTGCTTAACCATCTAAACACATAAAAATTGCTGGCTGACCGAATTACATCCGGTCACATAAAATGAGTAAAGCTAGAATCACCATTGCGATAAGACGGGGTTTTTCGAAATTTGCAATTTAGGTTTAGGGCGAAAATCGTAACTTCGACCTCACCAAATGGCTACGGTTAGAATTATGAAACATGGCGAGCGAATTCTCTTTTTAGGGGAGACGCATGATAAGAATAGAATTTTGAGAGGGGTAAAATATGGAAAAATATATAGAAAAATTATAGCACCGCCTCCAACAAACGAATGAAGCTGAAATCATGAAACTAGAGGTGTACGTTGCCTATAAATTCGCTACTTTAGGAGACAAATACGGAAAGAAGGGGACATAAATGTCCTTTCTCCAAGTCCCTTTGCTGAAATATCGAAATTTTAACGATCCGAAGTATTTAATATTTCATTTTCGACCAGCTTTAGTCAAAAGTGCTTAGGACGATGTTACGGCGTAGGAGTTTACAATAAGAGGTACAGAATATTAAGTGATGCAAAATAATTTTGAATTGCGATTCTTGTCATATCAGGCATTTTATATTGAAAATAACAAAATTGACGTGGTTACCTCTTTCAATCACAGTCCTAATAAGTTAAAGTTTAAGGAAAAATTGTATACTCGTATTCGTGAAAACATTTCAAAATAAGTGATAAACAGTATAGAAATTTCACTCAGGTGAACTGTGTTGTTGCAAAAAATACTCGACATTAAAGCACAGCTATGAAAACAAAATTGTAACTTTCTGAAGTCATTCGTTTGGCAAATGTGGAAGGACCAACAATATTTGAGAAATCGGCCACATAGCATGGCGGTGCAACCTCTTCTCATTCATAGTAATAATTGCGTGATGCCAGGTCAATTATTGTGGATTGAAAAATTGACTGAAAGATACAAATCTAGAAATATACAGCGTTATACATTTTTCGGTTTCAAAAGTAAAGTTAAATAAAACAAACATAAAGCTATGATTTCGATGAAACTGGATTGGTTGCATCAGTGGATCCTTTTGAGGTAGTTTTGAGCACTTTTTCGCACATTTCGGGCTTTACGGTTGGGGATTATCCGCGTAAACACTGTCTTTGACGTAGCCCTACAAAATAAGTCAAACGGCGCCGAATCTTATGATCTTGGTGGCCAATTGACTTCGCCAAAACATAAAATTACGCTTTCTGAAAACTGCCAATGCAATAAAGCCAAAATCGGTTACGATCCAAATTCGTAAGCGGCAAACCTTTCAGTAAATAAATAGCACTTCAGATGACAGGTATTTAATAGGTAACAGTCTTGCCAGACCGGCGGTTTTGAATCCATTAAATAAAGAACCCGTTATAGGTTACATAAAGTAATTTGTATGGAAGATACAAAAAAGGGCGTCACCGTTCTGTCATTTTTTTACATTTTGACCAGTATTATTAAACAACATAATTGATAAGAATTTAAGTAATTGATTAGAATTTAAGGGTTAAGTTGGTCAACAGATCGATTGGTTACTTGATCGATTTTATCCCATATTGTAGAGTATAGCAAAACAATGTACTGGAAATATAGGCTACTAAAGCCGGTTAATTTGAAGTTAAAGATAATTGATTGAATTTCGAAAAATCGGTCAATTTGTATGGGAGGACAGAATAGGTGTGCCAATATGCTCCATTTTCATTCTGAGATTAAACTTAAACAAACGATGATTGTGTACCATATTTGACCAAATTTGGTGAAATTACATAAAAGATATGAAGCGAAAATATTATACGAAGTTTTATGAAGATTTAAAGATTTACGGCAGTTATCATCCCCACCAACCAGACAGACGGACTTTGCTCAATCGACTTTTGAATTTATGAAACGCATTTGGTCAAAAGATAGTTGGTACTTTAAACGCTTGTCGTATCGAATGACGTATACTTTTGTTTTTCCGGGCGAATATTTTATTTTAATGACACTTACGTTGAACCGATATCACAAATTATACTAATTAATGCAAAATATTGCGCTTTGTCACATTACATGCAAATCTAGTAGAAGTTTCAAATTAATCGTGTAAAATTGATTTTTATCAAATAGGATATTTTGTGTAGAAGACGCCAGAAAGAATGTCGCGATATCACCTACAACTTTTTGAAAGAATAGGTATATAAATAGGTAGCGTCCAGACAGACAAACATGACTTCTACTTAGGCTCCAACTCGTCCTGTTCCATGCGTTACAATTTTTCTCGTATCAAATTTCATATACTTTCGTTCGTATTGATCCGGGTATAAGAAAGACACAATCGCAGTCAGGCAGGAAGGGGGAAAACATTGTGTCGCAGCTAACAAAAAACGGTCGGACACAAAGTGGCAATTTTTCAACATTTTAATAATTAGAGAGTAATAAAGATGGATAAAATGATTTGGTTTTTAAAAATTCGGCCTTTCAGTGAGTAAAATATAATATAGCGGACTACCATCAATCCTGGCCACCGTTTGCGCCGCTGTTCGACCACTACCGTTTTTGTTTGACATCGTAAGTGGCTCATTTTTCATCATTTTGTTGCGATTCAGCAACGATTCGCGGATGGAGATTCGATCCATGATGTTTTTTTGCGTTAACTCATTCAACCTTATTAAAATGGTTCCAAAGCTTTTTTTGTGTAATGTTTAGCTTCTGGGCATTCGGAAAAGGGCTTCCAGGGCTGATATAACCGAAATTTAGGAGACAGGAGAGAGGTGCACTCTGCTCATAAACCGTTGTTTCTACTTCAGTTGCCATTACAGAAAGGCATCAATTCGGATGTGAGTGAGGAATGATATTTTTAGTCCAGAAGTCGAAAAATTAAGTTTACTTGATAATCAGATTGGTTTTTTTCGCCGCTGCGCATAATACGATACAATTCTGCCAAGCGGAACCTTGAGGGCAGCTTGGCCTTCTCCTTATACATGATACTAAATTTATCACGTGGTAGATTCCCGAAATAGCCACAGTTTACTTCATCAAACTCTTTCAATAAATTGCGCGTTCGATGGCTATGAAAGACTGCGTTCAACAAAGTCCCGGTACGATCAACAAGGTCGCATTGCGTGTGGGAAAAATATAATATTTTCCGTACATAGCAAAGATGTAGCCCATTGTAGCCATAGAAAGATACAGAAAGATGCAGACGGAGGCGGATGTAGAAAGATACAGATGAAGGCAAAGATAGAAAGACAGCGATGGTGAACTGGTCGCAGATACGCAGAATGTGCTGAAATATGGATAGAGCTTCTCTATAAACTTTTAGTTGCGCATGGCAGTACAATTGCAGAAATAAATTGCCGAATATAGCGTAGATTGTCCAGTTCAGGATATCAGTACTATGGCTTAGGAACAATAAAGCTGCTGGTGGTGACTGCGTGCCGGAAGAACTGTTTATGACTGCTGTCAATGGGCCCAATGAATGCTGCGCTCGGTGCTCGCAATTTGTGTCCTGCGTTCAAAATGGCTATCCTAGTGTATGTTCACACTCTTGCAATATCATTTTCTTTATCCATCGCTTACAAGTTTTAATCGAGGTGATTTGTGAAAAAGTAAAGCCTATTATATTTGACCTGATTGGACTTTATCAGTGCGGATTCAGTCCTAGTAAATCGACTGTAGGACGACGCAGACTAGCACATTTATTCGACAGCCTATAGTGCCAAAGAGGCTGCACCCTGTTGGAGCTGTTTATGATTAAAGCTGCAGTTAGCACGACTGGTATCATCTTTAACAAAGTGGCATTGCATTTGCTTCAGTCTTCTTAATCAATGAGGAATGAACAAAACTGGTTCTGGTGTTAAACTAAATTATTTCTTTCATAATAAAACTAAATTATTTCTTGATACACAAAAGGCCTACGCGTTTGAGGCGCTGGGTAAACATTAATAACTAAAACTTTTGAGTATTGAATGAATTCATTTACCCCGGCTCCGCCGTGAATAATACTGACGAAGTAAGTTTAAAGATTAGGAGAAGAAACTGTTGATACTATTGGCTTAGCAAGAGATTTAATAAAAAAAAATACCTCTCTCGAGTCCTACCTGTCTTGCTGTATGGCGCAACATTCTGGAGTATATATATTTGACAGAAATATATTCTGAAAAATATATGGGCCCATAATCGTTAACGGAGAACAACAACGTCGAATAAGCCATAAGCTATATGAGCTATATAACGACGTCGACTTCATCAAACGTTACTGGGTCATGTTGTGCTGATGGATTCAAACCAAAACATGTGTGATGAATTGGAAAAGGAGATTATAAGGATGTCTATTCCAGTTGTCATCTAAGTAAGTAAGTAATTATTTATTATTGCTAATAGAGTTTATTATTAAAAATTTGGTTGTTTTGACAGGAATCTTTCTAAACACCCAGCCCATTATCAGATTTACAAACTTTTTAATAATACATTCTTTTGCAAAAATAAATAATTAAACTTTGTTAAGCTTAATTAAACTTTTGGTTACCTGGTCCCAGAATTGAACGTCTATTTCTGTATTATGTTTACCAAATTTCTTTGATTTTGGGATTCAGTACATATTTTTGAGTTGCAAGCTATGAATCTAGTGCAGAATTTAAAGTCGTCACGTTCCCAAATTTGTGATACGAACTACGAAATTTATAAAACTTGGAGTCGCATTTGCATCATATCCTGAAGATATAGAGAAAATATGGTTTATTTAGAGAATGTACAAATTGCAACTCCAGATTGTAGTCGTTTCCACATTCCGGGCGCATGTTTCAAGAGTTCGATTCCCTCATCCACCCCAAAACCTAACTATAAACATTGCATAGGCATAAATATTATCGCTCGTAAAGTCATTTTGTGAAAAATTATCAGATGGTGTCATCGTAAGGTCATCATCGCACGCAACACTTCAAACTGGTAAGGACGAAACCCGACCAACACTAAAAAGTCAGAGTATTGAACATGACTGCAATACTGTGGCTGTGACTGTTGATTCTGTTGCTTCCTTCCCTGTTGACTGCTGATTACTCTCGTGCGTTAGTAACGAAAACACCCACCCGTAAGTAAGCTCATGCAATAATTAATATGGACACAACACGTGAGTGAATAAAAAGCGGACGCGAAAAGACAAACGAATACAATGGAACACATTTAGGCGAAACGTGGAAAGTTCAATTGATTTCCGTTTCACTTTAGCACAAATACGAGTATCCTGTTGTGGCGTGCAAACACCAAATGTTGTTGCATAAAGTTGGACGGCAACGGGAAACGGAATTGGCGTTCGTGAATGAAACATATGAGCCGGGACCCGGTTATCGGCATGGTGGGTTATCGGCTTTGACTCATCTGCATGAAGTCTCGGCATTCATTTCCTGGGCTGTTGGTAATTTTTTTGCCTCTTGGGAGAACGTGAAGAGGCGCGGCGTGGTCGTTGCCAAATGTGGCATGTTAATGTCTATGCATCACGTAACGCACTGTATCAGTGTGGCAGAGTGTGTGTCTTCCAAAAGATTTGGGTTAAAAATTAAAAAATGAAAATATATACGAAAGTGGAAATAGTATTTGAGAACTAAAGAGATATTATGTGTCTTATATGCGAAATGCGAAGATAAGAGGAAACAGTGTCAACAAATAGGGGTCAATGCCCTGTATTATGTGTTTCCAGGGGAAAATAATTTATTTGCTATTTATATATTATTTTTTTATTATTATTTGTTTGGGGGTACCGGAAGGAACAGTACCAAGCATATATAATAGACAAAAACTAAAGTTATTACTGTTTATAAATGAGGAGTTACAGGAGGGGTGAATATGGGAAAATCAGTCAACTTGTATAGGGTCGGTCGATATAACCTGTCTACAATCCGCGGATAATATCTTACAAGATATTAGGCTGTAGCCAGCTTTAAGAAATTTCATAAAGATTTACGATAGTGATCGTGTTTATCAGCTAGACCGCCAGTCCGAATAACCTGAATTATTCAAGAGAATATCTCGATAACTAGATCAAATTCAGGTACAAAGAGATTATTTCCACTTAGCATCAATGTATAAGTTAGTGTGGTGCGAGGTTACCACTTTATTTAATCAATGTTGCGCTTAGGCTGAAGCGCATTCTTAACATTGTATTGACTGTTTTGTTAAGTTGTTTTGGCTTTGAATTTGTTTACTTTGCATTTATTCAGTGTGTGATTTCTAAAGAATAACTCAAATGTGGGAAAGGAAGTTGCAAAAGGCAATTCCCGTTAAATATGCCAGTGCGATTTGGCAGAGAGGCAATTCTTATTGAATATGTCTGCACGTATAGTGCAATATATGAATATAATGTAATTCGTGTCAACTTATATTCACTGGAATAAGTTTGGTTTGTATTGAATTAGGAATCTTATAAACTTATTTAAACTTCTTTTATGTTTGGTCCAATTTTTCATTTTGTCCAGTGAAATCTTGATTGAGACATAAATTTGGTAAAGGATACAGAACTAATGACTTTACATACAGGGTGACGCACCAATTGTGCTACAATAAGAAATTCTAATAATTACATTTATTTAATGTATTTCATGTATTTTTCTATTATCTATCTATCTATCTATATATATAAAAATGAATCGTGGTTTGTTCCGATGCTTAAAACTCCAGAACGGCTGGACCGCTTTGCATAAATTTTTGTATATGCGCCTGGGTGGTGCCCGGGATGGTTTAGATTTACAACTCGGTCCAATCGGACAAAGAGGTGTGGTACCTCCCATACAAACAAAAAATTAAAAATCAATTATTTCTGCTCCTGCTTACGGTATTTGAACAAAATTTGGTGCGTAGGTTTGGTGTACATATCTTAAGTGCTACTGCAAATATGGGCGGGATTGGACAATGGGGCGTGGTACCTCCCATACAAACCATAAATTAAATATCCAATATTTCTGCTCCTGTTTACGGTATTTGAACAAAATTTGGTACATCGGTTTGGTGTACATATCTTATGTGCTGCTGCAAATATGGGCGGGATTGGACAATGGGGAGTGGTACCTCCTATAGAAACCACAAATTAAAAAGCAATTATTTCTGGTCCTGCTAACGGTATTTAAACAGAATTTTGTATTTCGGTTGAGTGAACATATTTTAAGTTCTTCTGTAAATATAGGCGTTTCTTATTATAATAGACCGATTGGCATGAAACATTTCCGATAAAAATAGAATTTGAAGGCAAAGCAACGTTTGCCGGGTCGGTATAGAAAATTCAATCTTATTTTATATAACTAATTGGTTTTGAAGATGATAGACCGTAAATGACCTCCATGGTTATTCACGCATATGCGACACCTAATCAGAAAATTCATTGCGGCCGGAAGGGTTGAAATCGAAATCGCCTCAATTGTTGTTTTAATGGACTGCTTCAGTTCTGTCAAATTCGTTGGTTTCGTTTCGTACACCTCTTGCTTGACATAATCTCATTAAAAAGTCTGGTGCAGTTAGGTCAGGTGGCAGAGTGTTTTCTGGATATTAATTTGTTTGGGAATTTTTGTTGGAGCTCCGCCATAACCGGTCTGGCTATGTGTGAAGTTCCTCCATTTTGCTGGAACCAAATGCTGTTCAAACGGACACGCTTTCGGCACAGTTCTGGGTTAAAATTTGGCATTTATTGTTACGCCTTTTTCTTTAAAGAAGTATGGCCCCGTTATGCGGGTTGATGAAACCGCGCACCGCATCGGCTTATGCAGTTTATCCTGATTAGATTTGGCCCATTCGCGACAATTTTGCTTGCTTACAATGCCGTTTAGATCAAAATGCGCCTCATCAGACATAAACAAGCAATTTATCAAGTTGTTGTTTTTTTCGGTTATTTAAATTATTATTTTTTTGTGAAAATTTCTGGCGAATAGGCAAACTCAGAGTATTTAACTTGCTTCTAATTTGTACTTTGTACGAAAACAAGTTGAAGTCATAATGAATTATCCGCTGTAATGACCGTCTGCTAACTCCAATTTGCGTCGATAAGTTTCGAATCGAAACGTTTGGATTTGCCAGATTTGCTGATACTATAGCCGCGATTGTGTCTTGAACCCGGAGATAGAGATATCGATAGTATGCGTGTGATGCTTTCAGATTCGGCAAATAAGTCTACCCACCTCATAATGGTCCTTCTACTCGAGGGTGTGCCGCCAAACTCCCGCCTAAATACTGTATTCTACTTTGTCGAATTATATTTTGTAGTTATCGGTATCAGATTTTTTTTATTCGTTTGTGGTATTATGAGGACCAAATCCGAATATATTTGTAAAAGACATATGATTTTGATCGCAAAATCGGGTTGACTACATAAATAGCCTATTCAAATTTAGCCGCATATCTATTAATGGATTCCCAAATCAATGTTTAATTTGCCTAACTGACATGCTATACCAAACATTTAAATTCACATTATAAAACATTCGTATTTGATCTGTGGTTGCTTTTTTTGTCTTACTAAAAATCAGGACACGGTTGAGTGACAGCTTAAAACCGTTAGTAAGCAAGTCCGTTTTGAATTTACACTGCCCCTTATCTACATCATCATCATTATCCTCACATACAAAGTCATCGTCAACGCCATAATTGTCACAGGAAGTCAAAAGAAAATAAGGTAAAATATAAACAAATGAAATTGGTTTCGTCCAGTTGTTGTTTCACATTTTCTTTGAACGTTTCAGACCTCATGACCTTCTATAGCTTGGGAAAATAGGAACAGCGTTGCATTTTGTTGCCCCTTGTGTTTGTTGGCGTTAATATTTGAAAAGGAAAACAAATAAAAGTACAACGCCAAAAGCCGAAACCGGAAAAAGGTGCGAACTAACAAAAAAGTTTCCTCTAAAATGTAAAAGAAAAAACGTCGAATAATCAAAAGCCCTACCTTTAAAAGGCGACAGTGTAACAAAATGAAAACACCAACAACAGCCACAACATGATAATGTTAAAATGGCTCTATGAGCAAAAAGTCCTTTGGACATGACCGTCCTTTTAGTCGTGTGTTGAATGAAACAGATTTTTTTACATTCATTCTGCGGTGATATAAACAAAGTGTAGAAAACCCTTTTTTTACTTGCTGGGCCTAATTATTTTGACTAATGTTGTTTGATGAGTGTAATTAACTTTTGTTTGAATATGCCGGAGTTATTGTTGGAAATTAATTTAAACCAACACTTTGTCCCCGGTCTAGGGTTGTTATTAACGGTCACCAACCAATCATACATGGAGAGTGTATTTGCCGAGGTATATTCTGCTTTTATTACGTCTATTATTTTCTTTGTCAGAATTCATCGTTTTTTGTTTGCTGTCGCATAGCGTCTTTTGTCGTCCTTTTAGTAAGTCATTTCGTCAATGGGTTCATTGCACGCAATCCAACATTTTGTTTTATTTCACTTTATATTATGCTACCTCATGTCCTTCTTGGCCTGCTATGTATGTCGTTTAATTCGTAGCATAATTATATGTTTCATATACACGAGGATTCATTGCCTGGTTCATAGAATTATAAGGGAAATACAAGTGCAGCTTTCAACATTTCATGATGTACGAGGGAGCACTGTTAGGGTTAGAATAGTGCAATTGCCAGTACATTGTTGCAAGAAGAATGTACGGCAACCAAAATGGAAAGGATTTAGTGTAGTTCAATAGCGTGCAAAATAGAACGCTTGAAATATTTTCATTAAATTAGTTTGTATCGAAAAATTACAAGGTGCGTATTGAATAATACCTAATTTAAGGCGACTCGGTCCTCCCTCGGGAGTTTGGAATCCAGGGAGCTGAAATTCCAACACTGTATTTATATATATACATATGTAAGTATTTATATATATATGTATATGTACCTATATTTTCTTACTTAGGTTATAATTCAGATATTGTAATAGAGCTATAGGAGGCTGGCAAAGTGATCCTGGTGATGGCATGCGAAAAATAGGCGGATTTCGGGTTGACACCGAAATCAATCACGGCACCTCCATCCTGTGCAGAGTTGTCACCTGGGCATAACAAAATAGGGGGTTTTCATTTACATCGTTGGGTAGAGCGTCTTTTACGTCGTAAAATAAATAGTTTATTTTCTACAAGAATTATAAGAATTTACAATTAAAGTAATTCAACTTAAAAATAACTCAGCTGAATTCAATTAAATTAAAAAATAAATAAATATAAAACGGGGATTAGTTTTGTTCAACAGTGGTCATATTTCCGTCATTATATTTTAAGCCTATAAATTTGAAGAGGACCGCTAGGGGAACGAGGAAATTTCGAATATGGGCTCTCTGATTGTTATTCACTTGGGAGTAACCAGACCCTCTCACGACTACCGACCTTCGGGCAAGTATTCCCTGGTGATGCCATCAGCTAGCTAAAGTGAGAAGGAGACTAGTTAAGAAACCTAAATGGCATGCTAACACCGATGCATCTTAGGCCAGTAGGTAACTTCTGTTACTGTTACTCATCAGCCTAGGATCGGATATTATGAAAATACCGAAGAAGATAATAAAACGAGGAGACCAAAGACACATTTTATGAGTGCCTAGAAGAAGCATATGACCACTGCCTTGGCCACGACATTAAAATTGTTCTGGGAGATTTTAATGCCAAAGTCGGAAGAGAAAATGTTCTTAGTCCAACAATTGGAAAATTCAGTCTGCACGGTAACACCTCCGAAAACGGATTCAGACTGGTTTCGTTCGCTGTGGCACGCAATATGGTAGTAAGTGGAATCAGATTCGCGCATTAAGACATCAACAAGGCAGCGTTGCTATCTCCTGATCATAACACGAGGAATCAGATAGATCATGTGGTAATAGATGGAAGGCATGCTTCTAGTGTCATGGACGTGCGTGTGATTCGAGGTGCTAATATTGACTCGAATCACCACCTGGTTGCAGATAAGGTACGCACGAGATTAAGCAGAACGAAAAACGTTCATAACCAGGCACATAGGAAGCTCGATGTCCTTAGGCTGCATACCCCTGAGATAGTCACAGCATACTCCACCAAACTCTCTCAACTACTACAAATAAACACCCTTGATCCTGGTGTTACTAACGCACAGTGGCAACATATTGCGCATTCTATGGCAACTGCTGCGAAAACCATACTTGGGTGTGAGAAACCGAGCTCAGGCAAGCCCCGGTATTATGAAGAATGTCGCATAGTGTCTGAGGAAAAGGATGCTGCATAGAAGGCAACGCTGCAAAAATTATAACTCGTGCAGTTAGGGAACGTCACAACGGCGTAAGAATAACAAAGCTGTGGGCGCTAGCTGATAAACAGCCTGCACCAACTCTATAATACGATTTGGCTCAAGTCTACTGTGTCATGTGTTTAAAAAAGGCGATGCAAATGTTTGTAAAAACCCATTGCTTATAAGGTCCTGTCGAATGTAATACTCGTATGTGAAAAACTAAAGCCGATTCTAACTGACCTGACTGGACCTTATCAGTGTGGCTTCAGACCTGATTTACAACTGACCGGATATTCACACTACAACAAATTCTGGAGAAGACCCAAGAAAGCAAATCGGCACGTACCATCTTTTCGTCGACTATAAAGCTGCCTTCGATAGCCAGATGCGGCAAAACCTGTATGAGGCCATGTCCGAGTTTGGAATTCCTGCGAAGCTTATACGTCTTTGTAGGATGACGCTGACTGACACGAAGTCTTCAGTAAAGGTAAACAAAGATCTTAGAGAGCCTTTTCACAACAAACGAGGATTTAGACAGGATGATAGTCTATCGTGCAACCTCTTCAACATACTGTTGGAGATTATTATGAGGAAAGCTGCAATTAACACGTCTGGTACCATCTTTAACAAAAGCCATATGTTACTCGCATATACTGATGACATAGACATCATTGACAGAAAACTGCGAGATGTTACTGCAGGGCAAAACAAAGTTATTGGTTTCAACGAACAAAGGGTCTACTGTGTGGAGTGTGTGAGAACTTGGACAACTATAATTTTGAAGTGGTGGAAGAATTCATCTACCTCGGTTTCGCTGTAAACAAAATAAATGATGTCAGCATAGAGATAAAGAGGAGAATATTGGTTACTAACAAATGTTACTATGGCGATCCAATGATAAAGCCTTCTCTCGACAAACAAAAATCCGATTGTACTAGACGGTGGCTCTACCTGTCTTGTTATATGGCGCAGAATCCTAGGTTATGACGCAAGCGGATGAATTAGTACTGCTAATTTTCGAGAGGGATATACTCTCGGAGCGCTTGGAATTATTTTCTACGGGCGGAATAGAATAGAAATGTGTGTATTCAAGTCCAGTAAGAAGAAGAAGCATTAGCTATTTGGAAGAATACAATTAATGTTTGTTCCAAAACTTACAACATGACAATTTCCATTTAAGATGAAAGAATTCACATGACCTAATAACAACTAATTTTGTTTGTATTTTTAAAAGTTGAAAAAAGCTAATTTATAAAAACAAATTGACTCTTTATGCAACAATTTTTTTTTCACTTTTATCAAGCTATCAAAATAAAAATATTTGCAGAAAATGCTGAATTCAAAAGGAAAATTATGCATGTTTTGGTTATTCGGTTTACTTCTTAGTTGTACTTGTTCGGAAAGATTTCAATGACAACCTCTTTTCCTAAAAGAGCGACAACCCTCATAAATTTTTAAAAAGAATATCGCGATTTTCTTTAAAATTGTTTTCATAGAAAACCGAGAGATTTTTAAATGCAATGATTTTTCAAAATTGCAAATCATTTTGAGAATATCTTTAAGCTGTAAATCCACAATTATGTCTGCCAGCTTCAAAATATGAAGAAAATTTTTACAAAACCGGCTCTAGCAGGTTTCTTAAATCTTGGACATAAAGAAATTACGAGTTACGAGATCCCACCTTTAGCTTGAAGGCTAAAAAGTGGGTCTGTAAAAGGGACCTTTTTGATGATGTCCGAGGGCGTTTCCATCCCTCAAGATCTTGCTTTTTGTGTACTGAACACCAAACGTCGTTGTTCGTTGATGCCAAAGTATGCGCATGTCAGAGAGGGCGCCGCAAATCGCTTGATTCTTTAAAAAAAAAATATTTAACTAATGCGCAATAAAACTAGCAACTCACTGAAGTAATCCGCTTAGACATTTGGTGAATGGAGCAATTTGTATGTGTCTTTTCATTCCCAGAACAAAGTGCCTGATGTGTACCAAATTTGAAATTGTATAATGGAATACAATTAATACAAATTCAAGTTAACGCAAGACTACAGGATAAATATACTGTCTTGTGAAATTATACCAGGTACTACAAGGGGTTGTTGCACTACAGTCCATTTCCTCTTTCAGAACTAAGTTTACCAACCGTAAAATTTTTTGAAGTATATAAAGTATAGAGAAGTATAGTATGAAGCATGTGAAGAATTTGTATGGCAGGTTTGAGAAGGGGTATGTTTAAACGGTCCATATTTGTCAAATTTTACTATACTTATTCCGGGAATTGGTCAATTAGGACGGGAATTACCGAAAAGGGCGGATTGATATGACTCATTTGCAATCCCCGACTACGAGCTGGTGAAGATAAAGAAACGCAAAATGTTCGATCCGCACTGATTTTGAGTCGATGGATACTGTTTTTTGGCTAGCTGTCGACTTATCAGGTGCGTTGGTGTCGCAATTTTCAGGATTTTTGTATCTTCTCGGCAAATGAGCAAACGTTTTGAATTCCCTGAACCTTTCGATATTAGTATGCAATTTTCAATACAAAATTTAACAGAAATTCATATGAAAGCAGTAAAAATTACTTTCACAATGTAATTAAAAACAAAAATCGGAAAATATTTTGTACAAAGTGCACGATATTCCTTTAAATATGAGGGGGGATACACTGTTAACTAACGAATGATTCAAAATATTCCTGGCAGATGGCAACAAAATATGTCTGTGTCAAAAAGGTCTAGCTTATTCCAAAAGACACAACGTACAGCTTTACTCAAATAGAAGTTTTGAGTAAATGTTCAAAATATGTTTGGAAATTTCTAGGCACACGTACGTGAAAGTTAATTATTTTCAATTTAAAAAGAGCAATAAAACTTTAGCTGAAAATTTTAAGGAAAATATTTGAATCTTTTTGAAATTGCTTCAAAGTATTTTGTAATGTTACAAAGTGGACAGATTTTGAGACGTGCTTTCCTTTTATCCGCAACAACTTACATTTTAAAATAATTTCACCCACGTTCATGTAAAATGTTATCAGAATAACAAACATTAAGAGATGATTGTACAAATTTCCAGATAACAATGATTTGTCTATATAGGGTGTGGTGAGAAATCCGTTATTTGTGCATTATATTGAAAGTCTTATTTAACATACAATAGATGCCCAACTTAGGTGAAATGCGCACCGTTTTGCTCCATAATTTGTTGTCATTTTGAAGCCAATTCTATTATGGCTGTTTTAGAGAAATCCCCGTCCTTATAGCCAAAAATCTGTAGCAGCCGATTTTAGAAAACTTTCCTTGAGGCAAATTTGTCTACATCAAAATCCAAGCTTCTGGAGTTTCTGTCTAGTTACCATCGATGTGTGTGGTCTGACTTTATTCTGCTGTAACACAAATCAACTCCTAATGGCCAAAGTAGTCCGACACTAGCAAGATTGAATTAAGAGCTTGGTTGCAGGGGGAACAGCTCATAGCATATAATTCCCTACCAATCCCTTCAAACACACAGCAACACCTTTCTAACTGCAATGCCCTCCAAGACGTCAAAATAACTTGTTCTAACTTGGCTACCATTTGCGCATGTTAACCGTGATTTGACCAGGACCGTTTTCGTTCAGCGTTATCGTAACTGAACCACTTTTCATCATCAGTTACTATCCGTTCTGAAATGAGCCAATTCTTTTGTAATTCAGCACCCATACATCGATTTTCTTTTTGTATCCAGCCGTATTCAAGTGATTCCAAACTGATTTTTGTTGAATATTCCGCTCGTAGGCTATGGAAACTGTGTATACATGATGAATTTCCGTCATTTTGCCGACATTTTGGATATTTGGCCCTTCAGAGCTGGGGAAGCTTTCACATTAAAATAACCGGATCAAAATCAGCGAAGCCAACATTGCGTATCGATACCAAAAACTGATTTACATTTTCAGCCACCGTAATTTTTTGCGTATTTCGTCTTTGCTTGTGTTCATCTTTGTTGCTCTCAAACAACACACAGCCAAGCAATCACTAAACTGTTTGAGTGGTTTTTTGAATACAAAATCTCGTCTTTTCAACACCATCTAGTGATACCCCTTTTCCACTTATGAAGCACGAGGTGCAAATAACTAATTGGCTTTAGTGGTTTTATTGGAAAAATAATGGAATATAATACAACTAATTTTACTATATCTTAATTTTACTATAGCTACACTTGCTCCATGAACCGCGTCAAAACATTGATTAAACATATTAAATATAAAAAAAAAAAAACACGCTTAATAGGAATTTGGTTATAATAATCAGAACTTACATGTATAAGTAATTTATGCAAGAGCTGAAGGCTACTAAGTAGAAATGTTTCAGTCGCTTCGGAATTTATAATTGAAGCTAAGCTAAGGCTGGCAGAAGATGTGGGCTACGTTTTTCGCTAAAACGATTTAACTTTCTGCAATTGGAAGCACTTTTTTATTAAGAATTTAATGACAGGTGAAACTGCCGATCTATCAATAATTTTTTGTCAGTATTGTTGGACAAAACAGCTATATTTTGTGCTTTTATTGTTTCACATTTCATCATGAAATGACTAAGCCAATTAAAGCCCTTGACCTAGACAACATTTATTTCCAGCAAATGTGCTTTGTTCAAACAAAAATGATCGAATTGAAATAGCTTCTAAACAGTCGTTGTTTGAAGGTTATCAGTTCCAAAAAGGATACCGGGACACTTATTGACCGATGCATTACATCGGTTTTTCCGTGCGTGAAATTTACTGGTACAAGTGCATATGCCAAATTGTTTCAATTTTCTCGCCTGTATACATCACCCTCGTTTGGTGCTTCAACAATATCACACGTAAATGTTCATTCATATGAGCATTTTAGTAATTTCTCAGTAACTCTCCCTGTCACTGTTGATGATGATGACGGTAACAGTGAAGATGATGACTTTCTTGGACCAGCAATGGGTGAGTTAGTTTATGGAAGGACCTTTTTATGTTTGTGGCCTACGATGTTGTGTGTCGCATAAAAGCTTCCTCCAGTAACAGTTTATGATATATTTGTGTGTACGTATGTGTAGCAAGATTTTGAGGCGGTGTGGATCATTATTTGTCTCTGTATGCTAATGTGGGCAAGTGTTGGTATGCTCCCGAGTAAATGCTTGTTTCTTTTGTTTTGGTCGTAATTTTGATTGAGCACACGTCGAAGAGATACGCATGTAATGAGCACATTATCAATTTGGTACCCTAATATCTGTTTGGTGTCCTAAACTCGACAAGAAGGGGGAAGTTTGAAGAAAAAGGGTGATTTTATAGATTAAAACACACACGAGTACATATACCGACATGAGCTATAATAAAACACGAACTATTACAATTAGGAACTTTCTTGACGGCCGAAATTATTTGAAGGAAGGAATCATCAAATCAATCATTTAAGCTGAAATTTTCTTGGTAATTGGAGAGTAGATCACTAACTTTAACTGCAAACCTAAAGCTAAAGCTAGTAAAAGGAGTTAATTGTTATTTTCTTAGGCATTTATTATCCCCCTGCTATAGAAGACATTTGAAAGCGGGTAACAAATAATTGTGTATGAATATTGTTCAAACGAATTTCACTACTGCTCTGATTCCAAAATTATACAATATGAGGCGATGAAGCAAGTTGAAACTTGGTAATCGACATCGAAAATGACCAATGAAACGGTTTACCGATTTTGAAATAAGGGAAGGAGTGTTTCAATTACCTTCCTAATATTGCTGTGGAAAAAGTAAGTAAATATCAATGACTGTAAAAGTTCCCAACAAAAATAATGCAAGGTCTCAGCAGGGGTTTTTGTTACATGTTATATACCAACAAATTGAACTAAAATCCAGATTATTGCAGCTTTATGTGAGAAATTACAGTTAAGTTTGTGTCATAGGTAGAAGGAATGTGGTTTATATCATAGGTAAATGGTGAATGTGCAGCAAATTCGACTGAGTTCAGTGCAATTGAATCAGCCATTTGTATGAAAGGGCTTGGTTAATCGGCCGTTTTGTTTTCAAATTTTGTCAAGCCCTACAAAGCAACACAGTGGGCAAAAAAGTTTTTGCAGTTTGCCAATTAGCAATTATAGTGAAGACAATGCAATGCCCTTAAATCGGTCAGTCTATATGGAAGACTAGATACCAGAAGGAGCGAGTCGGAGTAGCCCATTCACAATCCTCCGCTACGATGTAGCAAAATACGTCAGTTATCGTGTTTACCAGCCAACCAGCCAGACAGACGCGAACAGAATTAGAAAGTCACGAAACACATTTGGTCCAGAGAAGATTGGCATTTTCAACGCTTCTGAGTGTTATATTTTTCCGTACCTAATAATATCCATCAGTAATTATTATTAATATAAATGTGATTTTTTCATGGAGATTCCCTACTTGGAAGCTAATATTTCGTACACCAAAATGTTTTGAACCTTTCTCAGATTACACAAAAATTTTGCTAAATTAAATCGTATCAGGAAAATTTATAAAGCAATTACTTGAGCGCCAAATTTGATGCCGTAAATTTTATCTGAAAGATGTTCCGACTTGCTGAAAAAGGCAAAATTTTCGAAATCAAATCAAATATTCGTTATAACTTTTTTAAATCGTTTACAATTGTAAAGAATCGTGCTTTAATACTGCGCATAAAAGTAATACAAATATATTTACCAAAACCGTATTTAGTGGGAAGCACATGACGAGCTTCTAGCAGCTCATAATGTTTCGGAAATTTTGTTAATGAGTTATAATTTTTATTTATAAAATTATACTATTATATATGAACTTGACACGAATTTATGCCGGTTTTATACACAAAAAATACAATTTACTATATCTTATTTATGTATTTACTATATATTTAGAATTAGCTTTGAGATTTTAAACTATTCCCGCAGTCTTAAACTGCGAAATTTAGGTAATTTTATACGAATTCCATGTTCATACAACTAAATATTCCGCAACGGATGCGAGTCTATCTATAGGGAGCGCCATTACGAATTATTAGCGATTTTTTAAAATCATTCCATAGGATGGAGTTGCACCATCTGAGAAACTATAAAGTGAAATCCTTCATCATTGCCAAAAACTGTTAAAAACTGCTTAAGTTAAACTACCACTAAAAAGATTCAGAATATCTTCCATAATTTTTGGATTAATTTGTTATTTCAAGTAAAGAATTCTGAATACTGAGGGAAATGCGGAAGAATCTTTCCAACTCATACAGATTTCTAAAGTTAACTGCATTTGCTCGCAGGTGTCACGTTTAGTTTCATTTCTAATACTTTTAATAGACTATTCATTAGCTAAAATCACCACAAATTATTTGTTGATATGTAAGAGAAGGAATCGCCCTATTAAAAACCGGCGCAGAATTTTAGTCAGTTGATTTGTTGTAAAAAATGTTTTAATAGATTTTTTTTTTTGTTTTTTTTTTTCATTTATTGGTTTTTTATTGGATCTTTCTTACGAAATTTACAATATGTATTCAAATCTTAAACCTATCTTAAACTAAAGTATCCTGCCATTGCCGGATCTTGTTTTTGGCGAGAAGTACTGTTTATCACCGGACCAAGTCTAGCGTGTCCTTTCTTTTTAGCCGTATATGACCGGGAATATTTTGAAGGTTTTGAGCGAGTGGGTTTGAGTGGGAGGACAACTTCGATACATATGACCTGCTTAATTTTTTTATTTCCTCGGAAATATAAGGAATGTTTAAATCTTTGTGTGTATTATCATTCCTAATATACCATGGGGCACCACAAATTTGACGCAGTATTCTTGACTGTCTTCTCTGCAGCTTATTTATGTTAGAAGCCGATGCCGTTCCCCACAACTGGATGCCGTATGTCCATATTGGCTTCAATATGGTTTTGTAGATGGTGATTTTATTTTCCAAACTGAGAGTAGATTGGGAGCCAATAAGCCAGTGGAGTTGAGCTATTTTTAATTTCAATTGTATGGTTTTTGAGTCAATGTGATTTTTCCAGGTGAGACGTCGGTCTAGGTGAATACCCAAATATTTCACATGGTTATTAACGGGTATGGTACTACCGTGAATAGTGAGGGCTGGGCAATTGTTCTGTCTAAGAGAGAATGTAACCTGTATACTCTTAGTGGCATTTACTTTTATCTTCCACTTTTCGAGCCAAGATTCTAATGTGTGTATATGAGACTGCAGTTGTCTCGAAGCCATTAATGGGCAAGTGCTAGTGCTCATAAATGCAGTATAATCAGCGAAAGTTGAGGTTTGAATTAGGGAATGAAGAGGCATGTCAGAGGTGTAGATGGTATATAGTATAGGGCCTAGTATACTGCCCTGCGGAACTCCTGCTGAAATTTTTCTTTGAGTTGAAACAGAGTCTTTCGATTTTACTACAAAAGATCGATCCTTCAGATAGCTCTCCAGGAGCTTGTGGGTATTTGCCGGTAGAAAAGAGACTATTTTGTGAATAAGGCCTTCATGCCACACTTTATCAAAGGCTTGGGAGATGTCTATAAAGAGAGCTGAGCAATATTTCCGATCTTCGAATGTTTTTCTGATCTGGGTTACTATACGGTGTACTTGTTCTGTCATTCCATGACCCTTGCGAAACCCAAACTGGTGCGTGGGTATTACATGGTTTGCTTCAATATGGGGGTACAACATTTGGAGAAAGATCTTTTCAAACAGTTTAGATAAAATAGAGAGTAAACTTATGGGTCGATAGGATGTAATTTGTGACAGTTCCTTTCCAGGTTTTGGGATCATTATTATTTCAGACAGCTTCCATGATCGAGGAAAGTATCCAATTCGAAGTATAGCATTAAATATAAATAAAACTAATTTGAGGATATTGTGGGGGAGTTCTGAGATCATTTTCGCTGTTATTTTATCGTGTCCAGGAGATTTATTCATTTTCAACGAGAGAACATTTTTCTTTAAAAGAGATAGACTTATTTTCATTGGATTTGTGACCATTGGGCTAATGATCGTTGGATTCACGCGAGAGTTTGTATCGTTAGGAGTAAATACTTCTTCCAGATGATCAGCAAATTCTTTCACTTTTTCATCATTACTCCTTGCCCATCCTCCGTCTTTCATCCGTATTGGAGACTCCTGCGTTATAGGACGCTGTAGTTGCCTTGTGGCCTTGTACAGGCTATAGTTAGTGTTTTGTGTGGCTCCTAGACGAGATAAGTAGCGGGCTTCGGAGATTTCTTTTTTTTTCATTCAGAGTTGACCTCAGTTTTGACTTGCACTGGTCGAGACGAGCTTTGAGGTAGGGAGATCTGTGCTTTTGCCATCGTCTTCTCGCTTTCCTTTTCTCTTTGATTAGGGATTCAATATGACATGAGAAGTCATTTTTTGTTTTAGCGCAGACCTTGTGCGGAGTTGCCAAGTTTAATAGATTTTGTTTATAATTTGTGCAGGGACAATTAATTAACACCTTTGACACATTTTTGGTACTGACGATGGAATGTTTATCCCCTGTCTTAATTTTACCCTTCCCTGCTACCAGAGACGACAATGGATCCGCATCGACCGACAACTATACCACTATTTTCAATAGGCCGGGGTATTTTGTTTCAACAGCATACTTAGTAAATAGTGGATGTAAGATGTAGATATAGAGGAGCTGTGGCGATGGCCGAAAGCGGAAGCAGGGATTGTAATAGTCACCTCTATGCTGGCTGTGCAAGCCGCAGTCTTGACTTCACTGGACTAATCCGTGTCAATGAAGTTAACCAAATCCAAATTATTGTTTTTAGTCAATTTCACCTCAGGCAGAGACCATTTACCATTCAGGATCACACCTGTCAATAATAACCTGTTTCTTCAGCCTCTTCGTGTCTCTTCGTCAAAGATTTCAGCACAAAAAAGAAAAAACAGATTCTATTAGTTTTATTGTCTTTGATAGACAGTCGAAAAAGAGTGCCTGACTTTTCCGCAACGCATTCTTTGAAGCAAGTTGAACCATGATCAAACACCTAATTTGTTATCTTCATTTGACTTTGTGTTCATAAGTGTAGTAGTATGTGTTTACGATTCTTATGATATTAGGCCAACAGTCCCATTGCCCCAGTTAAACTGCGAATGGCTTGGCAACCATGCCGTTTGCCGCTGCCTACAACCTTTACGATGAGCGCGGATTGCGTAACGTTTAGGCTGAGCTATCCTTTGATCTTGTTACTATGAATCGGTTAAGCAAAAGATAAAGAATTATCTCGAATGATATCGCAGAAAAAGATATATTTAAATCTCTATATTTCATCAAGGCGATCATCTTCCGTCGAAGAAGTCAACAACAATCACAAACCTAAATAATGATCACAAATCATTTAGAAATTTCCACCCGCCGTATTTTATCAACCAAAAAAGCTTCCGAAAATTATGAAGCATTTTTAAATTAATCCAGTCCAAATTACTCAAAATTGAGTGCATTTGTCATCGTTGCTTACGTAATACGTAATAATGCAGATGGTTAAAAATTGAAACATTTCCTATTTTGCAACTGCAATAACAAAATTCTTAGAAATATGACGTTATGGATAAATTTGGAAATCGCGTTGTCAGGGCAACACGGCAAACATGTTTCATGATTCATAATTAACTGCACATGGACCACCCTATCTCTATATATAAAAATCAATTGCTGTGCGTTAGTCTCGCTAAAGTTCGAGAACGGTTGGACCGATTTGGCTCATTTTGGTCTTAAATTATTGGTAGAGTATTCCGGAAGGTTTAAAAGGTTTTATTTGAAGTGATAGATGGCGTTGGAGAATTTTTTTACCACATTAACATTGAATCAAATAACGGTAGGTAGGTGACAAACATAACTACTTATAATTCAAAATGTATTTTGAAGGCAAAACAACGTTTGCCGGGTCAGCTAGTAGATAATTACAAATGTACATAAAATGTTCATAATCAAATCGATGTAGAAGGATATCGGGCATCTTAAGTGAGTATTAGCAACATTTATTTGTACAATAGATTTTTCTGCTGCACTCTACAGCATTATTCTTGACCATGAATAATGTTAAGATTAGCTTGAAGCAATTCTTGGTTCAGCAATGTAAGGAACTACAATTTTTGCAATATTTTTGTTACTCTTAGATATCAAACTTCCTTTGAAATAAATACAAAGAAAATCAAGTGTATCCGTTGATTTGTGTACATGTGGTTGTGTGTGCGTCTGTACATAGAAATATTTATAGTAATAAAAAGAAAACGAAAACGACTTCATTAAAAATTTATCGACTCAAGAAGTATGAATAAGAAGTTGCTGCAGCCAAAATGATAAGCATTTAATCACAAAATACAGCAGACGAAGAAGCTGATGGAGATAAAGGAAGACATCTGTATGTACACGAAAGTAATGTTTCATTCATTTACTCTTTAATGAAAAACATTTCATTTTTTCGTTTGCTATCTCTGATGATGTTTCGCATATTTCTTTTTTTTTTGGATATTTCACTCATGTTTATTTGTTCATTTTGTGGAAAAAAATATAATAACGAATATTCAAGCAAATACTGAAGTGAATGTGATGTACGGCTACGTACGTGTACAGTGGTGGCTAGGTTCAAGTAACTTGTTCTCTGTTCAGGATAATGCACTGGTCTATTTAAAATAGTCTACGAATATGTATTATTATATTCAGTCAATGTATGGGTAATTACATATAAGTATAAGTGGATCAGTAAAGGTAATTGAGGATTGGAGGTTATTGATTTTGTTGTCCCAAAAAATCTCTGGCTATAGTTCACGATATCTCAGATATTTGTATAATATACAATTGTACATCACTAAAAATCACGTTGGTGAAATTGTTGAACCGCTCTAGCATCAAATTGACAAAGTTAAGTCGGTTATTGGCATCATCGGGTTTTAATTCTTGGACTATCTGAATCTTATAAGCCTTTAAATGCAAACCACGTTTCAAAATTCGTCGTAAAGTTGTTCTTTTGACATCCAAAGACTGACTTCTCTTACGTGTTGACTGTTGCGGATTTCGCTGAACTGAAACACGAACACGCTCCACAATGTCGGCTGATCTTGCAGAAACTGAGCGACCACGAACCGTAATTGGTACTGTTGAGCCGGTTGTTTCGAACATTCTGATCCATTTTCGTATCACATTGGCGCTTGGAACTTCACTTAAATCGTGCAAACCGTGTTCATGCCGATACAAACGTCGTGCAGTAATCACTGATTTATTGTTTTCGTAATACGCTCGGACACAAAATGCACGCTGCACTCCCGTGTACGGCTCCATGGTGACTAAATTTCCAGGAAGCGGCGCAGCGAACAACATATCTCCCCGCCACCCCGCGCCGCGCGTTACCGAGAAATTGAAGAATTAAATCGTCAACACTAATATGGCTCACCCTGTACATTACATACTTCAGATCTCCCGAATTCTTTTGCATCCTATGAATGAGATGTGGGAGAGGTTGTTCGGCTCCATTCATTGAGCTTATATGCATTCTATTTTTACACTCCGTAAACAGGACGTACAGTTTAGCGACGATTCCGGACGTCTGTTTGATATCGACTACTCGAAGTGTTCATCATTCGTGAGTGCAAATCTGGCCACATACGTATATAAAATTGGGGGTAAGCAAACACAACTCGCAAAATGATCAGTAGGATATAGTAGATGTGGAGGACCTGAATGACTACTCCGAAAGAAGATAATATTTCAAGGTTGGGCAAAGTACAAATTTGATCCAGACTCCTTTTTAAAAGTCTTTTGTAACCACTATATAGAAGATGGTGCTGTAAGTAATGTGATTAGACAAATCGAGGGGACGCTGAAAACAGCTTGTGACACCTCCATGCCTAGAGGGAAAATGGATCAAAAATGGTGGAGACCTATTTATGGAATGACAATGTAGTCGTAATCAGAAAGAATGCCTGATGCGATCTGGGGGAAGATCTGCTTTTCTATCACCAGTCGAGAAGGGATTTTCAGAACGTCATAATTCGAGGCAAAATGCTTGAAGACAACTGAAGGCTGTCGACGAGACCGAGGCCATGTTCGGAAGGACATACAAAAAGGAAAGTCAACGTTAGATGCTCTAAACCAGGAGAGCAATCCAGGGCAATGGTGGTGCAAAAATAACTGTGCAGTCATTACACTGGCAATCAGAAATGCGTTGAAATCAGCAGAATAGTACCACATTATATCGTCACTCCGAAGAACCAAAGTACCAGAATACTTGTTAGAAATAGTAAGTGCCTATTTTTCAGATAGGACGCTTTCACATCAAACCGATAGAGGCATAGTCATCCAAGATTTCGGCAAGAGACCACCATTGTGGAACATGATGCACGAAGGCATATTCAACTCGAAAGTATTAGAAGAGGTAACAGTTCTTGTATTCGCCGATGGCTTTGCAGCAATACAAACGAGACAATTGAGGGAAGTTCAGCTATACGCTAATAAAACTACTACTTTCATTAAACTCTGTTTGCAATCAGTGTGTAGTAGTAAAATAGCCTTATTTCAAGCCATTAAATTCTTCGCCATGATGATCGACGAAGAAGACAGCAGTGGCCAGCTCAGCTTGACTTTATAGATTTTTAATCTGGGAGAGGACATGGCCAGGAAATGCAAATATGTTATCATATGTTATCGGTTAAAGTTGTCTCCACTTTCTGATCAAGCACCTAACGTTAAAGTAGCCTGTGACAATCCCATATATGAGTCGAACCACTTCTACATAAATTTTCCAATGTGATAATAAAAAATAGTAAAATGTTCTCTAGTGGCAATGAGACACGCGTTGATAGTCGTACTTTCCAGTCCATTAATTCGCATTTGAAGACTCTTCCCACAAATCTATAGGTACTTTGCGAATTATGGGTCTACATACTTTTAAAAATTCAAATAATCCAATGCTGAAGGAAAAGATTTTCATGCACGATTGATGTCGCAAGCTCGAGAAAGGAATGCCAAATTTGTCATAAAAATGCCTCATATTCAAGTGAGAAGAACTTGCCATAAAGTGACTCAACACGCCTTTAGATAAATTGACATTTTTTTTAAATGTTTTCAATTATTTTGAGCTATAGGCGGGGTGATTTAAGCTACGGAATAACGTTTGTTTGCAGGTAAAGTTAAAATGCATCTAGATAATTTAATGATTTGCTTTTTTTATTGTTATCACATAGGCTTATGCATTTTATAGTTTCAAATCCGGCGGTCTGCCAAGGTTCTCAGCTGTTAAATGCCTGCCATATGATGTGTTATTTATTTAGTGGAAGGTTTCCCACTGACAAATATGGATCGTTTAGCTACTGAAGAACGCGTGAAAACAGTTAAAACTTGTTACAAAAGCAGTTATTTAAACATGGGCATTTAACCGAACAACATTTTCTTCAGTGATGAAGTTCATTTCTCAGTTGGTGGTTACGTCAACAACCAAATTGTCGCATTGGGGCTCGTTTGTATCTGAGTCGTCCACTTTTATAGTCAGAGATACTCAACAGATGTTGAATACTAAATGTAACAAATGAAATTTCCGTCAAAAATTACTAAGGTAGCGGCATTTGCCCATTGGGATAAAGCGAAAAATGGTGCATATTGAATCAATCTATTTAAATGTCATTGACAAAAATCGTTAAGTTTTGATTTCAGTTCAATACCGATAGGCAAAACTTCGCAATTAGTTTGTGAAGTTATACTCGTAGATCTTTAAGGTGACGATGATGTTCGAGAGGGCACAAACAGCTAAGGGCGCCAAAGATGGTATTTTGGCAAATACCAAACTAGCTATCCGTCCAGCCAGCTATGTCAATCAATTCAATCAATCGATTTCGCAAGTTTTTCAATTATATTTCTGTCAGCAATAATAAATAATTGCGAATAGAAAAACAATCTTGAACCGAAAAAAGAACTAAAATCAGATTATATTGAAGATCGACAATAAATTCAAACACAAATAGATTAAGTGTTTTTATTTTAATATTGGACGTATTGGCTCAATCAATCATTAGTAGTATTCTTTTCAAATGCCAAATCCTTTGGGGTGAGAAAAAACATTCTACACTTTTTAAACAAAGGCATAAAAAATGTAATACCCTCACTTAGAAATGTATGGAATGTTATGACTTACTATTTATTTTGAACTAACATATTTTTTTAGCAACTTCCTTTGGATTTGTAATTATAATACGATAGGAGTGATAAAAATCAACATTGGGTCCAAAATTTTCCAATACAGCACAGCAGTATCCAGTAAGCCATGTATCCAGAGCCCACAAATTGTTTAATTATCGAAAAACAAAAAATATCATATAATGCAAGCAAATGCCCGCAGTTTCGTATGCGTGAATCTATATCTTGAGTAAAAATTAAATAAGAAGTTGAATTACTCTGCAATATATTTGGCACTATATGTGACTCCAGGGGAGTCTCATTGCCAATTTTCACGATTCTGACTTTAATCAGGTAGGTGGTAATTTTTGTTTATAGCACATGTGTCTGAGCTCCTTGTAATTACAATTTCGGGCAATACTTTAATGCTACGGCAGCATTTTTGTTCCCTCTCGTATGTAGTTTTCTAGTAAAGTGTGGAAAGGACGTAAGAAGAATATGCTTCTAAAATTTGATCTTTTCAGATTCTTCCTTCAGTTATAGTCTGGTTAAATTGTTGTTCCATTTATTTCCTGTTGCAATTCCATAGTTTGTATTTTCATGATGTTACACAAATAACTCCATGATTTCAGATTCCGCCAAGAGGTTGTGCAATTTATGCTTCTTTTCTTCCCTTTTTGCATCTTAAAAGAATGATTTTGAAAATATTTTCTGGCATTGTGTGGCAATGGAGTGCATTGACTTTAGTTATTTTCTTATGAGATTGTCATATTTTTGGGGTTTTCCCCGCTTTACCTCGGAAAATGCTCTTTGTAATTTGTTAGAGGAATCTGCAGTCTATTTGATTCAATTCAGTGTGCCAGTTTTGAAAGTATAGACTTCTTATATATATATATATATATATATATATATATATATATATATATTAATCCTTATATATTAATGCTTGCGTAGATAGTAAAAGTAATGTTTACGTTCTTTTTAGTAATGTCAGCACCAGTTGCACATCTTAAACAGTGCTACCATTTGTGCCCCCATTCTTTTATGTTCTCTTAAGGACAACAACCTTTTAAAAACTTTTTCATTCCACGCCATCGTCAGTTCAAGTTCTTCCCTCCAGAAATACGAATTTAGAGATATTTGCTTTTAGAGTACTACTACAGTATAAAAGTAGAGTATTTCATAGTACATAAACGAAATTTCATGGTTTTAGCTTTAGCCATTTGTGCTATTTGTCCACCCTTTTTTATTTACAACTGAAGGTACGATTTGCGTTCCATCTTTTATTTATTTGCGCACCCAGGTTGTAAGAAGAATGTGGACCATAATGTTGATGATTTTAGCTTTAGTCCCTTGAGTTAAGTGATGATACCATTTTCTTACGCTCATTTCAGTTTTATTCGAATAAGGCGTGAATTGAAAAAAAAAAATGACGAGTCTCTGTAAGGGAATGGACACTCCCAATTATGCCAATCTGCCTTCAGTCATATACTGTGGACTTAGTACCATTTTCGTACACTCTCATCTCTAATTTATCCTGAAAAGCGAATGTCTCAAAATTACATTCTTACTTCGCGCCTAAGCCAATTTCTACGATCCTACCTTTAACATTTTGTAAAAGCACGAATTTCGAGAAATCCCTTCTTAAATCTCTTCAGAGAGAAATCTCTTCTAAAAGCGTACATTTTGAAAACCTGTGTCTGGAACATCAATTTTCGTTATTCTGGTTTTAGCTGTTTGCACTGAGTGATGGTACCTGAGTTTTCTCTTTTTATCCTTAAAAGCACGAATTTTGTGAAACCCCTTCTTACTTCATGATCCTTGCTAAGCGATGGTACCAGATTTGTCTCTACTAACCCTGTTCTTATCCCTAAAAGTATGTATTTTGAATAATCTCTCCCTATCGCGTACCTGCTCTGGAAGGTAATTATGGACAGCAATTTTTATGACTCTAGCCGATGGTGACATTTTCGTCCTCATTCTTTCACATTTTTTATAAATGCTTTCTCATTCCTGGGTAGTAGGAATACGAACAGCAAGACTGCATCTCCAGCTGTTTGAGTTATTCGACGATACGTGATGCGCCCACTCTCTTTTTGTTTTTAGACCTAAAAGAATGAATTAAAAAAACCATATTTTTAACGCGTTTGTGTTCTAGAGGTGGATTATGGTCATAAATTTTCAATATTTGTAAATGTTTGTGCTGGGCGATGGTACCTGATTTGTACCTTTTTAATCCGTTTTAAAGCTTTAAATGCGCGAATTTGGAAAAATCCTTTCTTATCGCGTGTTTGCAGTGGAAGAAGGATACAGACAGTAATTTTCATGTTTCAGCCATTTGTGCTGAGCGATGGTAAGAGATTTATCCCTTTTAACCCTGATGTTATCCCTACATATCCCTTCTTATCATGCATCTAGTCCATAAGGGGTATCTATACATCAATTTGCGAGACTCTAGCCCTTGTCGTTTGGTCTGAGCGATGATCAGTCAGTCAGCAACGCAACAATTTCATATATAGAGATTATTTTGTTTCTTTAACGAATATCATATATGGTATAATTAAATTCACTTCTTATTGAATAATAAATTTTAGATATTAAATTGTTGGTTAAATATAAATGCTTCAGGATATCATAAAAGATTTTCAACATCGGCAACTGTTGCGATTATGAAAATACTCTGAATACGGCTGTGGAATTTAGAACCTCGGGAAAGTTTACATTCCGTGCAGTCGTGTTTAGTTAAAAATGATTCATTTCTTTTAAATAAATTATGTTCCATATATATCTGCATCTATTTCACCAACAACACATGTAATATTGTTTTTATCGTCATTGAGTATTTGCAGTTTATTTGGAGCAAACCAATGACTGTGACTTAATGGAGTTGTGTCACATGATCTTCTTTTCGGAGATTACTGAGATCTCTGAACTTTTCTCTCAATAAATTAGTTGTGCCTGGCACAAACACAACCTTGTTGAACTCAAATATCGATCAAATCGAATTTATTTAATTCATGCTACAAAATTTCAGTAATCATATTTCTGTCGCATTCATCATTGACAGTAATGGTATTTCTAATTTTTAGTAAAAATATGCTTCAAATATGCCTTCAGACTACAAACAACTCCAAATTGCTAATTATGGGATGTTATAAAACTGCTTGAACTGCACATGATTGTTCCTCACCTCCTCAAAGCAATAAGTTTGCTTATTTACAAAGTCATGTAATTAGAATTGAGCTTCAACCACAAAATTTCTTAGTTTAAAATTTTTGTAATAAAACTCAACCATTTCTTCGTGACAATTTGTCAAGTAATACTGATACTAATTTGTTCGTCTCGGGAGGATATTTCAAGTTGTTACAAGCAGAATAAGAAACTTACCACGTCCTCCGTCCTATGGACTTGAATATACAAATTGAGCCACTCTAGTATCTGGTTCCATCATGTGAAACCAAATATCGTTTGTATGATTGCTTCAAGTGAATGTGTACACAATTCCGTATGCAGCAACAATGGAAAACGATATAAGGAATAATATCCTCACGAACACAGAATAAATATAAATAAATACGAAAATAATAAAAAGTTATGAAGAACACACACATGCACACCTACACCAACGTACATCTGATATCTGGTAGATATGCAAATATTGTTGATATCCGTACTTGCACATACCGTACATACCGTCGGACAGACGACATACATCATCCAATATAAAGATACATCGGTACACAGAGAATATGGTAGGATATTATATCATACAAATGTATACCTATATATGTACGCACACATACATATATGTATAGGTAGACTTATTGTCGTCATCATTCATTCATACGCACATTTATACATAAATATTTCATAATTTATGTATTTCATACATTCATTTATATATCTCTCCTTATCGCTACACTCCTGAATTTCCGTTTCCACGAATAAATGTATGATAAAGCACAACAAGTTGAATATTTGTCGAATACTCGCAGTAGTCCGGATACATCCAGAGATTCGTGTATGTGATCTACGTATATATATATATATATATATATATATATATATATATATATATACATATATAAATATATATATATATAAATATATATTGAACATATTGTAGTTTTATTATTAAATATTTGCCGTACAATAATGGTTAAAAGTAGAAATACACACAAAAGTGTAAACAGACAAATGTACATCGTTGCCAGAAAATGCTACTTTGCGAGTGCGATGGGGACTCTTCTGCAGTGGGGCACAGTGGGATAAAATGTGATTGTAGTTGGCTGTTAGTTATGTAGAGCTTGAGATTAAGATTGTGAAAATTTGCGATTTGTGTTCTTGCAATTCAGAGAATTATATCGACAAAAGGGTTGGAAATTGATTCCCAACCGTTTTTTTTTTAATAACATTTAGCAATCTTAGACTATTTTTTGTTTAGAAACCTGTAACATAAATATCGACTGATAACGACAAATTGATCAAGTCCGCTTCCAAGGTTATTCTTTCAAAACATCCGACAATCAATAACTTTGAAGTGTTTTTTCAGTAAGTTGAGGTAATCGATAAACAACATATTTTCCTAAGAAGTGGTGTTAATACGATGCCATTCCAGAAACAAGCCGATTTTACAACATAATCTCCTTTTAGCTCTATACATTTCTTCCAGCGATATTCAATGGCTTCTATACGCTGCTTGCGAGGGAGCTAAATCTGGCGAATAAGGTACGTGATGAAGCAATTCGAACTTTAATTCATTTATTTTGACCATCGCAATAACAGATGTGTAAACTGGAGTATTGCCTTGATAAAACGACAGCTTCCTTTTCGCCAAATACCACCAAATACCTTTTTTCCATAATTTCATCACCTAAACGCTTCAAAAAACTAACATAATATTCGCCGTTGATGGTATTTCCTCGCTAAAATAATAATCCCATGTGTGTCCCAAAAAACTGACGCCATGAACTTGTTTGCAGATGGAACGTCTTCGTCTTCTTTGGACACGATTCTCCCATTCCAGTCCACTGCTTTGACTACCCTTTTATCTCAGGTATGAAGTGGTGAATCCATGTCATGTCCATGGTTATAAATCGACGCAAAAATTCGGCTTTATTGCGGTGAAATATCGCTAAATGCCCTACAGAAACATCTTCACGAAGTTGTTTTTGATCTATTGAAAGCAAGCGCAGCACCCATATTTCGCACAGCTTTCTCATCTTCAAATCTTCGCTCAATATACGCTGTATAGTATTTCTTGATGTGCTTATCATTTCATTTAATTTTATTTCCAATACCATATTGTGGATTTTCTTAACCATGTCTGGCATGGACACCTCAATTGGTGAACCACTACGGTGTTTGTCTCGGAAACTTGTACGGCCTCGTTTAAACTCTGCTACCCAATAGTTTCAATAGAATTTAGTTCAGTAGAATTTAGCTCGGCTTTAATATTGGTTGGTATTTGTTCATTGAAAAAAGAAAAAAATTTCGCTTGCGGCGCTTACTTCAGTGAAGAAAAAAAAAATTTGTTTTAATTCAAAACAAGACATAACCTTAAAAGAAGGGTAAATTTTCAAGTGAGATAGCAAGAATTTTATTCGAACATTTTTTTCGGCTGCGGCGCTTACTTCATTAACGTCTTTATTATATTTACCCATTTTAATTAACAAAAAAAAAAAAAAAAAAAAAAAAAATACGTCAAAAAAAGAAAAATATATAAAAATACAAATAAAGTGATTTTTATTCGTTCGATTACGACGCTTACTTCAGTGTCGGATTTCTTTCCAATTTAGCGACCGACACGACCCAATTCTGGGCGACTGTGGCGAGCCGGTGAGTACACCCGACTATCGTTCGTATGGCCCCAGGTCCAATCTCGCTTTCAACAACCTACTCTTATCATTATTTGTGTGGCGATCACCTGGATGTGTCTGACGAACACTTGGAGTAGTTGAGTAATCGACAAGTTTTGTAAATGCTTCACAAACTGTGACGTTCGGAATCATCGTTAAACTATAGGTCGCGTAGAGTGAGTCAAAATATAGAATAGACAAATAGCGTGTAAGCTCACTGAATGTGAGAGCTTTCACACGTCTCATTCATGAGATGCAAGGAAATGTATTTTTGTTTTAGGATTTTTATCCCACTGACTGAGTGATGGAATTTGGTGTGTTAAAAATGCAAAAGAAGAACGGATGAAAATACCAATTTACGACAGTTATCGTGTCTACCAGTCGCACCGACAGACGAAAGTCGCTCAAACAACTTAAAAAGTCATGAAACCCACTTGATCAAAGATCGGATGAAGATGTAATGACTGATTTTATTCTAGGTAAGCGCTAGATTGTACAGATAGTATCCATTAAAACAAGTATAGAATTTGGAGGAATTATTTAAAAACTTTGTACTAAAACCTCTATAATTTTCGCGGCACTCAACAGAAATCATAAACAGGAATGATTTCAATATATAAAATTTCCAGGTTATGAGAATGAGTTAACAATAATTTCTAATTATTCCCATATATGGACTGACTGTTAATTATCTATTACCGCATAGTCAATGGATATGTCCCACCGTGCTCAGTTCACACAATCAATATTTGCGCAAAAACTGCTCCGTGTTTATGCATATGAAATTCTGAAATATATGAAAATGTTCCCAATTGTTTGATTTTGTAATTAAATCCAAACTGAAATATCTGTCAGTGACATTTCATGTTTTGTGTCAAATCATTTTGCTCTTCATTTTTGTAGCATTTTTTCTATTGCCACTCCGATCATGACCGTCATGTAGTGGGTGGATGGACAAAATATGTCTGATAATGATTTTGATTTAATTTCAAGCATAATTGCCATGTTCGCCTCCTGCTTGTTTTCCTGTTTGTTTTCTTCTATGCAAACACTTGAAATGTGTACAGAGGCGTTTGTATGCAAAGGATATAAAATCTTTATAGCTAAATCTTATGGGATAATTAAAATCGGTCTGACAACGGCATTTCGGCACTTCGAAGAAATTGCTACACTTATATTGTATTTTCTTATACCATTATATTTATATATTTTTATATATACATACATATATTATAGGTACATTTTCCTTATATATTTCAATATATTTCATACTGCTCATGATTTATAAGACGCGCAGAGGGGAAATAATTATCCAGCATTTGACCTGCGGGTTTCTGATGTAAAGAAGATTAGCAAAAAAAAAAAAAAAAAAAAACAAAAAAGAAATTATTAAGAACTTACGTAATTTTTCCATATCCTGCTACCACACAGGTGATTCATAACGTCCAAACTTCATTTTATTGAGTACATACAAATTTGCAAAGCTTATAAAGTTAGTTAATACGGCATATCTTTTATATTTTTGTGCGGTTTGTTACTATATTTCATTTAAATGTTGTGTGTAGTTTTGCCATACAACCGGAGCGTGAATCGACTATTAAACGCGTTCCGACTAAATTTTATATATATACTAATTTGTTTTGTCGCCATTTTGGTAAGCATTAGTCCTGGCAGTTCATATTTGGCAGTCGTGAAATAGATATGTGGCAAATTTATTATGGAAAAATATTCGATAAACCAACGTGTTTTAATCGTTAAAACATTTTATCAAAATCAATCATCGATTACTGTGACGATGAGAAAGTTACGTGAAATTTTTGGGAGAAACAACGTGCCAACAAGACGCACTATTTATCGTGTAGTGAATGATTTGGAAGAAAGAGGGTCTGTAGCTGATAGGGCCAAGGATGGACTGCAACGTACTGTTTCTATTTAAGATTCAGTTGACACAAGAGCTTCTTCCACAAGACCATTTATGCCAATAGGATGTTACAGCTCGCCCATGACAACCCCGATTTTCATGAAAAAATCATAATCAGTGACGTGACACGTTTCCATTTCAATGGATATTTGATTAAACAGAACAGTCGGTTCTGGGCAATGGAAAACCATCAAATTATTCATCAGTCACCTTTGTAGTCTGGTGTGTAATTTGGTCAGGAGGAATCATTGGACCATACTTCTTTGAAGCGATATCATGATATGATTAAAAACTTTTTAACGCCACAACTGCATGCTTTGGGCTTTATTAACATGTGGTATCAACAAGACGGTGCCACATCGCATACAGCCAGGATTGCAATGAAATTACTGCGAGACCTCTTTCCAGAACAAGTTATTTCAAGAAATGGTGATGTTGATTGGCCTCCACGGTCGCCCGATTTGACTGCTCCGGACTTCTTTTTGTGAGGTTATCTGAAAAGCAAGGTTTATGCAAACAAACCAGAAACGCTTGAGCAACTCAACCAAAATATTCGTGATGAAATTAATGAAATACCGCATGAAATGTGTGAGAATTTAATGAAAAATGTGCTCAAAAGGGCTCGCATTTGTGAGGCTAACAGAGGCGGACATTTTTCTGACATTGTATTCCATACATAATGGCCGACATTAAATAAAACATTTATCAATATAAGATCCATTCTCTTTCATTTAATCAAAAATTATAAACAAACAGAGTAGTATACCTTCTCGACGGGCACCCTGTACCTTCACACAAAGGCTATTATTATTATACCTTCATTTATTATATACAAATTGTTGGGTAAATTATTAAATTATTCTGACAACATTTTGGGTCCTTCTGCCTCCGATTTTTTTTAAAGAATTGGAAAAGAACAAGAATCAATTTCCGTAGAAAAATAGAAATGTCAGATGACTTACAAAGTTGTTGCTTTTGGAAAACCTTCCAAACTTGTACAATTCTCAATTTTACCAATTTAAAATAATGCTAGCTCTCATAAAAGCGTATGATACTATTTAAACTTGGCACAGTTTACTATTTTGCTAGACTGTAGACTTTGATTTTAAATAGATTATATGTAGTCCTCCTATGGTACCTCTTTTGCCAATTTTCGGATTTACCGAAGTTAGTCCTTTTCACTGTAACTTAAGTATTCTAACTTTTTGCATTGGTTTATAATGCTTTGCAGAGTTTGAAAAGGCCGGCCAACAAGCAATATATCAAAATTTAGTGGCCTCCCTATAATTTATAAGCAGAGAATTCCAGAAAGTTTTGATTTGGTTTCTTCTACAGTGCTCTAATTGAACCTTCATCCGGAGGAAGGAAGGTATACGAGTATATCATAGGAAACGGCCAGTAATCTAACGTCATATGATGGAAATTGACACAAGAATAAATGATTACAGTTCATGCACTCATCTCATCTCATCTCATGGCGCCGCCTTAGTTGAAGGCATGGTTATTGGAAGTACTTAAAACATTAGAAGAGCATCGTAAGATGTATGAGAAACGATATGGTTTCTTGCATGTCAGCTTATCTGGCGATGAGTCTGTTTGTGGTCCAGTAAGAAACAACCTATTCATGAAATAACTAAAGCCTTTTCGATATTTTCTATACTTTGAAAACATTATACAAAAGGAACTGAAAGAGGGAATCATCCTAGTTCAGACATTTTCTTTTGACATCGTCTTAATTGAGGTCGTAGTTATGAAAACATCATAATATAGGGTTATCCATTTAGTAGTTCCAAACCGCCGGTCTGGCAAGGCTGTTTACTGTCAAATATCTGTTATCTGAGGTGTGATTTACTTAGTGAAAGGCTTACCATTCACGAATATGGATCGTTTACCAATCGAAGAATGCGTAAATATAGTTAAAACATAATACAAAAGTGTTAAGTAGACTTGGGTCTGCAATCGAACAAAATTTTCTTCAGTGATGAAGCTCATTTCTCACTCGGTGGTTACGTTAACAAGCAAAATTGTCATATATGAGGCTCGGAGAACCCCGGAATGATTGTGGAAAAGCCTCTGCATCCCGAAAAAATGACTTTTTGGCACGTATCATGGTCTAAAGGTGTCATTGGACCGTATTTTTTTGAGAGCAACCTCGAAAGGATCCACTGCTGCAATCAATCCACAGACGGTTATTTAAATAACCTTGTATTTCGTACATATAGGTAATGGTAATGGTCCAAGCAATATTATGAAACACAAGTTTCGTCGAAATCGTAGCTTTATGTGTGTTTTATTTAACTTTATTTGCAAACAAAAAATGGAAAACTCTATACAATAATATAAGGCAGTATATTAAAAATAAATTAAGGGTCGATCGGCTAGAGGGAAATTCTCTTGCATACAATGAATGCGATTCACATTTTCACTTTTAGTGGGCTTACGAGCATTTTGTTTTTAAGCTAAAAGAAAAGAATCTGCGTTGTCAAAACGATGTGATGGCCATTGGAAGGAGGTGCATCAGAGCTAGAACCAGCGCCATAGACACGATTATCATGGGCGCAAGTCATCATGTGAGGAATGGCCATAGTAAAAACTATGTCATGTCTCTCCGTTCTAGTTTGTATAGCATCAAAATGGCTACTACTCCCGGTCTCCTCACTATGTTAAAACAAAATGAGAGTTCCCCTCCTTCAAAGAGTTTCCACATGTACATTTTCAAACTCACTTTTCCTAACATCGTTAGACAAACTACGTCTCTGTTACCAAAAATCATGAAGTGGGCCGTTGATTACTTTTGTCATGGTGGACTTGTGTACAACATTGCTAGTATGATTAAGGAGCAGAGGTGATAATTTGAACTAATTTTGTTCAATTACCAACATATGACTCATATGAAAATGATAACAGTTGTCGATAAACAAATCGCATGGAAATCTAGATATTAGAAGTAAAAAGTGGTACCAGTATCCACTTACATTCTACCGTGATTGACAAATTCGAGTGCTCCCATGCAAAAGTGATTGTTTATCGAACTTATTATCTACCCCAATACATTTTCCAGTAGCCACGTATATAATTAATCATGTAGAGTTATGTGGATATATCCATGTATGTACGATAGAAAAGAATACATTTTCTACAGTTTCTTCTCCTACCACTTTCAGCTTGATGATTGATGATGGTGAATTGTTGAAAGTGACAAAAAGAAAGTGATGATGTCCTTTCCCATCGCTTTAATAAAATTGGGGTCAACCAGTTTTCTAGTGGAACAATGAGAACGACATCAAATCTTATGTTTTCATATTACGTTGGGATTCACAACGAGTACCACTTACTCCACCTCCTTGGAATACCTTTAGATAATACATGAAATGTTTTTAATCTTCTTATCGTTGATGTCTTCGGAGTTTTATCGTATGGGTTGCCGTAGATGCTTTAGCCACTTCAGCTATTGGTAATTGTTGTACATTTTATGGTGTTGTTGCTGATGTCCCGAATATGTACGAGTATTTTTATATGAAATCTTGTATACTTAGTTTGTATGTATTGTATTGTAACATATACAACTTCATAGACATACTGACTTCCATACGTACGGATATTTATTTGTGAGGGGTTTCCAGTGTTTGGGTATTAATCCGATTGAAATTTGTTCGTTTGCACGTGAGGATAATGAACGCCTCAATGAACTTTAAGCATTTAATGCCATGGGATGATGTGCCATGTGTTCCTGTCCGGCCTCGGCGATGTTCATTCAATTCATGTGTGAATATTTTGCTTGTACATTTGTATTTAAGTCGCATTAGCCAGTCATGAGTCCACCCAATTGTCCATATGAATGGTTTACATCCACTTTATGTACCTGCATAACAGGATGAGGCAAAAGTGTTCACATGATCTATTGGTACGAATACAAATTTTGTATATTGACTGGATAATAGACTGGATATAGAAAGTAATACATATAAATTTTAAATTCTTGTGCAGAAACTATATTGAACAACTAGGCAAAATCAAACCGGAAAGCAAACGCAATTTCTGGATTCTGAAACACAATTATTAGTTTTCCATTTTTACGAAGCCAACAGCAATAACGCTTCAAATTTGAGTGTATTCCAAAAAAAAGGAGGGGGGATACATTCTGTAAAGCTCGTACTCAAAAATGGAAGAGTATGAAATTCTGCAAATTTGTAATTGTTTTTAATTTTTATGCATGTGTCCCAAATGAGTATAAAGTACGTTCACAGTTGGAATACGAAGCGATGCTATCAAGTAAATTCTTCCATCCTTGGAAGCAACCAGTGCCCTCATTTATAATATTTCCAGCTATATAGCAGATACTTTGGAGTGTTTGTTTTTTTCAAAATTGTTCAAAGTTAAAATGTCTATTTTTCCGTGAAATTTATACAATAATATGTTGTTCTCCAATATGCAGAAGAATAATGTGGTAAATTAGACGCAAATACTTACAAAATCAAATCCAACAAAATTATTATTATTGGTTCTTCCGTAACGCATTAAAGAGTGGATACCACAGGGCAGTATCTCATATTTCTTCGGCGGCTGGCGTCTTTGGCAGTCGGAAGTAATACATTTGGTATTCTGAAAGTAGTCTTTGAATTCATTGAATGTAGAAAAGTTGTGCAGTTTTTATGGCCTAGAGATAAATTTAGTTATATATACATTTCCTCGACAACATACAAAATTAAACATGTGGTCAGACCCCCTAGAAATGCGGTTCACAGTGGTGTGGATGATTTATCGACTCATAGTCTGATAAGTGAAAGTTTTACAAGCGGCTTCTTATCATGCGTGGCATAATCTAGTAAAATGAAATCAAGTATTTTTGCATGACATTGTTTAGAGTAGTCAGAAAGATCCGATTTATACTCGACTTTTGTTCGATAACTCGTTACCATTTGGAAGGTAATTCGATAACGACTTTCTGATAGAAATCTTCGTCCCTGTTGGCAAAAAACTGAGATGGTCTATTTTCTCAAAATGATTTGCTATAGATAGAAAAAGTGGTGATCACTTGATGACAGGTTTGGGCTATAAACTTCTGGAACTTCTGAGGAGTCACTATCGATGCCTGCCGTTGTCCTGATGAAATAAAATTCTTCTTCCATTGGCCAAGACCGGCTGTTTCTAGGCGATTACTTCCTTCATGATTTATTTTTGTTGCGATACAGCATCGATTTGCAGATGAAAATTTGGTTCATGAAGTTTGTTTTTTTTGCGAGTTAACGCAGCATCCAAATATCGAGTTTTTTGTTGTATCCATCTTTAATTAAGTGGCTTCAAATAGTTTTTGTGCATTATTTAGCTCCCGCGCAGTCGAAAAAACGCTTACATGATGACAATTTTCATTATTTTATGGAGAATTTCGGCAACTGGTCTTTAATTTTCGGTGCATTTTTGATATCAAAATCATCGGGAAAGAATTGATGAAGTCAAAATTGCGCATAATTGGCTGTCACAGTACCAGAACCTGTTCACATTTACCACTTCAATGCTTGAGTTTACGCCTTTACCGAAGAAAAACTGTAAAATATAGTGTACTTTTTCTTTGTTGTTCTTCTTTGAAGCGCGCTCAAGCACTACCGAGTGAAGCAATCATAAAACTGACTGAGTAGCTTTTTCATACGAAATCTTATCTTTCTAATGATCGATCTTGTACAGCATGAGATACAGATTGGCAAAGTCATCCATTGGTAAATAATGATTTTTTTTACTACTCCGCGACTTATCATATTTTTCCAATAGAAAATCATACTTTTTTGGGTATTATTCAATAACAATGCTCTTAACTTGGGTAGTTCTTCCCAACAGTATATAAACTGGAGTGCTTTCTTCCCTCTGCCATCAACTGCTATCGTATATTGCTATATATTTCCTGTTAAGAAATAAATGGTGAGAATATTACAAAAGTTTCGAAAGTCTCAGTTTTCAGAAGTGAAGTCAGTCTCAGAACGAGCTAGTCTACATTATGCCACTTGTGACTTATTGTATCGTGGGCAACATGTCTCATTCCCAAATATGTGGAGTGTCAAAAAACGACCTCTCATCTTATCAATTTTGATCGTTTTTCTTGTGAAAATGCATATTTTTTTCGAGCTATTCAGTTACCAAATCAATAATTACAACGTTTCGTTAAAAATTGACAAATTGACAAAGCCATCAATAAATTAATCAATAAATAAAAAATACAGTTTTTGAAAAACGTAAATGTGTCCTTTATTCTAAATCCGCATTCAGTCATTATGTGCGCAGTTATTTCTTACCAGACAGATTTTCCTTACTGGGGTCGATGTTGTTGCTGCACCGACCCATCGCCATACAAGTGGTGGGGTCGTCACATATATATTTATTTCATTTTCCAGTGAAAAGAACTGCTGTTAAATATTCGTTCAATATCCTTTCGAGAATTACAGCTGTCCCTTAAATATTTGTATTTTGCATTTTTCTGATATTACGTGATGGACATCGCCTGGTCTAAACCCTCTCTATGTCATTTTCGTAATTGAATGCCCCATTTGCTCTGCAGCGGAACATTTCATGCTATGTGAAGGCTTACAATTTGCCCAATCTCACTTGCTGCCAGCATAAATGGAGTTATTTCCACGGTTAGATGGGAATTTTTCTGACGTTTTTTTTCGTGTTAGAAACAGAAAAGATAGGTAACACATAACACCATAACCAGGGGTTACCTGCTGGTAACACACGCCTAGGAGTAAAGACTTGTGTTCGTAGGCAGTTAAAAAAAAGATACAGACGTTTCTGAAGTGTTGCGAAGCGTATGTTCGTTTCTGATCTGATTACAACAATTTTTGCTTCATCGGTCGGCCCTTGAAAAATATTTTCTTACATGTCCCGGTTATTTCTTACAGCTTGTTAGATATACGATTTAGAATACATGTTTTTAAAGTTCTTCCTTTAACTTTGTACAGTTTTTGCTCTCTTTTCAAACCAAATAGAACAACACGTTTCGAACGCCAATAACATTTCAAGTAAACTGTAAAAGAAACCACTACAATAACTTCTGAAAGCCAAAAATGCCAGAAGTTTCTATTCAAAAAATAGCGTATTTTTTGCACAAAATTTTAGGAAATAATATAATTACTCTTCTTCTCTCAATTGCGGCAAAAGTTGTCCAGGAATGTATAACACCTTTGAATTATTTAATTAAATTCTTTTAATTTAATTTAATTTACTTTAATTTAATTTACTTTAAACAGTAAATTGTCTTCCCACACGCTACAATGGCGACCACAGGTTGTTGCAAATATCTGATATTTTTGAACAAAAAAGTAACTTTAAGCCGCAATAACTTTAAATGCACAAAAGGAATTTTCAATTGTTTAAATGCGTTGTGGGTAATGTCTACACTGCTGCTTATTGGTAACGTGTGAACACGTGTTAATCATTGCATGAGTGGATTATTCATTACCCATGAAATGCGAATTCTGTTATAAATTCGTTATAAATATTGAATGTACGAGTACTTATGATAATCGGTGTTAAATAATCAACAAGAAAAAAAATATATATTGGCCAAGAAACCACATTTTAAATGTTGCACAAGTAATCCATTAGAAGCTTTGGTACTTCAGATATCTCACTTAGGTTTCAAAGATGTAGCCAACAAAAGTCATGTCGACAATTCCTTGCGGTAAAAAAACTAGGTTTAGCTAGGCAGAACTATTAAATAGAGAGAGCATTTGGATTTAAATGATTTTGGTGGGATTTTGAATGACTGAACTTCCACTTTATTCCTGTTGAGAAGAATAATTTTAAATATTTTGCAAAACATAAAATGATTTTTATTATTTACTCGATTAAAATTATATTTTGATGATCTAAACATAATATAAATTTATAATTGCGATTTTATTTGGATGCAATAAATATGCCATATTTTCAGAGATATGTTCAAATTGTTTTCACAAGAATAAAAAGTATGGTTTCTTTGCCAAAGTAGTTATGTACTGACTTTAACTCAAAATAAAAGCTGTTATCATACTTAATGGGAAACCCCAAATGATGTTTGCTTATTATTGTGCATTTTGAGTTAAAAGTTGTCAATTGTATTGAATGACGCATCAACATAGTCGTAATAGTAAACATACAAATTAATTACATACAAAAGGTGAACAAATTCGAACAAAATTCCTATGAACAGCCAATAGCAAAAATGCTGGTAGAATTCGATAGCATCATATTCTCCAAATCGAAATGTACCCATAGAGTTGGCTTTAGAATCCGTAAAAAAAATTAACCATCCTGATTTTTGATTTTATTTTAATGCGTTGTTAAAAAATGTGAACAAAATAAATTAAAAAAAAAAAAATTATCATGTACCATAAGAACTGTTAAGAAATGGTGACATTTTAGGTCAAGTACAGTAGAAATGCAAGCATGACGTAATTCCGCAAATGTTACAACACCCGAAATCTATTTTAAAATGCATACAAATTCCTCTCACAATAGGAAGAAATTATGGAGGAACGAAAACCAATAATTTAATAACAAATATTATAGTGATTTGGTAACAAAGTACAAAAACAAAATTTTATTAAAAGTTTACAATTTTAATTTCTCTTCTAACAAATGTTGTAAATTTTTAGTAAAAAAATTTAATGTAAAAAATAATTGACATGAAACTTCTGACAAAGATTAGAGGAATGTGAGTAATGTTGATTTCTAATTGCTGAATCGTAGCCGGCTTATCCATGTAAATTCTAGAAGTGTGATATCAAATTACCTTGGCGGCTGATCCGAAACGTGAATTAGCTGTTTATTGAACTGTTCTCGCAGCTATGGCATTGCCACGAGCTGTGTGGCAAGTAGTGCCGTCTTGGTGGTAATTTGATCGATTTATATTTTTATTTCTAAAGCCTTAAAAAGCACTTTTTCGTTTTTACCAGATTTTATAAACGAGTGCGATATGAATTACATATGTTATATGTCGTAATAATAGTTAGCAATCTTTTACATTTTGTTTCGGTTATAGAATGCATATCGAGATTTACCGGATGCGAATTTCCGAAAAGTTGCCATAGTTGCATCCATCTTCTCTAAAATGCTGTCTGGGAATTCTGAAAATTTTGAGAATACGAAAAAGAGAAAAATTGCTAAGAATGAAAACCTTTTAACAATAAGTATCAGTTTTAGCTTTTGATAAAATAATTACAGATTACAGTTACAGTTTTGATAAACAGTTACTTTATATGTCGGATAGGTTACTGTTATAAAGTTATTAAAGGAAAATTTGGATTACTTTAACCAAGTATTTTGTTTTTTTTTTTTTATTAAACTTCTTTAAGTTAGTGAGATTTTTTAACTTTTTTAGAGAGATTCTTTAACTTTTGACAGATTATTTCACAAAATTTAACCACTTTTTTCGATATTTTCGAATTTTAAAAATCTAACAAGGAGAGTTACTGTAAATTAAAAGAACCGGCTAATGGTCTTTTATTATTTTACTTTGGTTGGAATGTAATGACCGGTTTTAACGGTTCAACTTTGCCTGAGTGTGAATTTATGAGTGGGCCTTAAAATAGAGTGCGTGTGAACTTATTGAATGTGAGAAGCTCTTCCAAGTCTCATCTATCTATTATTAGTTGCGAAAAAAAGATGATTCCAATACTGTGCGTATTTCCACATCAACGTTAACTTTATTAATTCCTTCAAACATACAAAGTTGCTCTATTTATACTAAAATGACTTATTCTAGAAAACGCTACGATATTTCAGAGAGAACACGTATTTACAAAGGCAAACATATTTACAGAATAGTGTTGTTTATCATAGACTTAATTCTAGAATGTTCTTATTTACATGACAAGTGAAAAGGAGATAACAATAGACTATGTAATGAGAGTGAGAGGAACGAGCATAACTTACTGTCGTAAACGTAATTGTAGAAAAGTCCTATTTACAGATAAAGAGGGAAGGAGATTACATACAATATCCTGCTTGAATGTTCTGGGAGTGGTTTTGATGATCTTTCTAGAATATTCACTTAGAGAAATTACACTCACATACTACATATAAAAGATAACCACAAATCGAATTGCACCGTTTCCAAGGCAAATTTTCTTAATAATTTTAATAATTTGCAAACATTTTGAAGCATTTAATAGCATCTGTTAGTTATAAAGAAAATTAGCACAAACCCACCTCAAGCTAAATATGAAGCCCCCATTTTTGAGATAATATTGAAATTTTTAGCTTTTAATTTCATTGTGCAATTTCTTCTTATTCCGAGAAAAAAGCTTTTTTGCAACATTTGGTATTAAAAATTGAGAAGCGCAATATATTTTGAAAACTTCTGGAAATTCCAGATACCTCGGGAAATCAGAAAACATAGTTAAATTTTTGAAATTAATAATATGTATTGTGCCTTAACTAAAATTGTAATCTAATAAACAACTTACTTCTTAACTTCTTATAATTGACTTCTTATTTCCTTAATCTGAAGATCTCTATAAAACAGGTAATCCAGACGAATCTCGCGATGGGGAGCGTTCAGCGATACATGATTTTCGAGTTCAATAGAATCCATTTCGTTACAAAAAATATTATACGTACATATATGAAATTTATTCTAAGTAATGATCTACGATTTATTTTCTTTAGGAAAATGTTTACCAATATTCTTCTTTTAGTTTTATGAGAAAGGATTCTAAATTAAAGAGCAACATTCTAATTCACTCAACGTCCTTCTACGTTCTTGCAAAGTGGCCGGAATGCTAGAAGCTTAGATTCTAATCAGCAAATGTTCAAAATTAACTCATAATAAAATAAGCAAATTTATAAATTACTGAATTTACTTATTACACTTGAATTTATGTTTAATAATTCTAGAGAAATCATTGGTTTTTGCAGAATCCACGATACCCTAAGTGGGTATTCAGACCAATTTTGTTCGTCGGATACTTTCTAAATTATACTGAATTTAGTGTAATTTCATAAAAGATCGGAATCTGAGACTGTATAGACTAAACTAAATAAATTGTATGGAAGCTACCAGAAAGGCCGTATTTATGCCGTCGATTTTTTTTCACTTTTTACCAACTATTGTAAGGCAATGTTGGCATGTAATTGGCAGAAAATTTAAGATGCTGCAAGAATTTTCAAAAAACTCGACATTTCTGTTCATTATTATTGAATTGTCACTTAAATCTAATAGATGATAGGATTTCGTTTCATCACAGTATTCAACAAGTCGATATTTTCTTGAAACAGTATCAAGTTTTCTTCTTTTATTTTTTGGTAATATATATGTAAATATAAATTTGCGTTTCTTAAATACCATTCCTCATAAGGTGTTATAGTTGTGGAACTTGATGTGAGCCGATACACCTTGCCATTCTATTTCTACTGCGGCATCTGGCTCCGGCTTATATGAATCTGGTAGCTGGTAGATATTCCCGTACTTTGTAGAAAAGTCTCCATTCCCTTACCACAAAACTCTCCGCATTGGTCAGCTCTTAAGGTTTTCATACGCCATCCAAAGTTAGTTTCCGTGAACGCACCGAATTCCTACACTTTTGGAGAGCTTGATTCTTATTTTTAGAAAAATAGACTGCAAAATGTGCTTTTGTTATCGATTAGAGTCCAAACACATAGATTTCTTCCTGGAATACAGTTCTGCATCGGACCGCTAGATTCAAGACATTGTTAGATCAACTCTCAGTTCCGTTCGGAAATGGCTTCTTTGTCATCTTAGCCTTTATGCATATTTTGCATATGCGGGCACAATTGCAATAACGAAAACCGATTCCATTCATTAAAGAATTGTTGACGCCGTTATTGTGTTCTGACATCATCTTATGTCAATATACATATGCTTTTGCTTGAAAATGAAATAAATAAAAAAAATAATACAAATGGTGTAGCGGTAAAATAAAGAAAATAATAAAACGAACATACTCCCGCAAGCGTTATAAGGACCATGATTTAAGGATGTGCACCTAGAATGTCCGCACTGTTTACAGAGAAGGTGCCTCTATCCGTCTAGCGGATATCTTTGATAAATATAAGCTGACATTACCGCCATCCAGGAGATGCGAGGGACAGGACAAGGATATACTCAGCGTAAAAACTGTCACATCCACCATAGCTGCCACTGAAACTCCTTGTCTCGCGGCTTAACCCTATAAGTGACCGTATAGCCACTATCCGCATCAAAGCGAAATATTTTTTCATTACGCTGATCTGTGCACATGCGCCGACGGAAGAGGAAGACAAGGAGACCAAAGACACATTTTATGAGTGCCTAGAAGTAGCGTATGACTACTGTTCTGGCCACGACTTAAAAATTGTTCTGGGAGATTTTAATGTCAAAATAGGAAGGGAAGATGTTCTTGGTCCAACAATCGGATAATTCAGTCTACATGGTAGCACTCCGGAAACGGTTTCACACTGGTTTCGTTCGCTGCGGCACGTAATATGGTAGTAAGTGGAACCAGATTCCCGCATAAAGACATCCACAAGGCAACGTGGCTATCTCCTATAATAACACGAGGAATCAGATTAATTATGTAGTAACAGATGGAAGGCACGCTTCTAGTGTCATGGACGTGCGTGTGATTCGTGGTGCTGATATTGACTCGGATTACCACTTAGTTGCAGCTAAGATGCGCACGAGATTAAGCAGAACGAAAAATGTTCGTAAGCAGGCACAAAGAAAGCTCGACGTCGCTAGGCTGCACAGGCTTGAGATAGCCACAGCCTACTCTACCAAACTCTCTCAACTACTTCAACTAAACGCCCCTGATCCTGTTGTTCCTGACGCACAGTGGCAACATATTGCGCGTTCTATGGCAACTGCTGGAAACCCCATGCTTGGGCATGATGAAGAATGTCGCATGGTGTCTGAGGAAAAGGATGCTGCATACTGGGCAACGCTGCAGCCAATTGTAACGCATGCAGTTGGGGAACGCTACAAGGAGCAGAGAAGGGAGGCACACGAACTTTTTAGGCGGAAGAAGCGGTTGTGGAAAGAGCGAGAGAATGAGGAAATAGAAAGGTACAGGATTGAGGTGAAGCCCGAAAATTCTACCAAAAGATAGGAACTACAGGGTATGGAACAGGGCTCCTCTCCTGTAAGAACAGCGAGGGAAATTTGGTCACAAATACGCAGAATGTGCTGCAACTATGGAGAGAACATTTTTATAAGCTCTTATTTCCGGATGGCAGCACGAGTGAGGAAATCACACCAATTATCGAGCCAAACAGAGATCACAACAGCAGTATTGCCGCTTAAGAACA
>JAHXMU010000826.1:420137-578656 GCA_019455685.1 Philornis downsi
CTAGTACCTCTCACACAAAAAACCGAGTTTTGTATCTTTCAAGCAGCTATACATTATTCAGTCAAATTTGCGCACATAATGCGTATGATAAAAATAGTATTATAAACATAGTTTTAGTAAACTCAATTCTGCGAATGAAAACTACCTGCATGGTTTCTTCTTTTAGGGTTCGCTCATACATCAATTAGCTGGTTCGACGAAAACTAGCAGTTTCTCTGCAATATCTTAGCAAAAGACAGTAAGTTATTAGAATCATAATTTAAAATTACTACGTTTAGTAAGTTGTAATCTTGCTTATAATCAACATTTATTGATAAGAATCAAAAGGTTTACCACGCCCCTTCTAGCATTCCACACATTTTTGTACCATCGTAAATTAAGTAGAAGTGTATATATGTAAGTCTACTTTACTGAAATTTTTACGCTGATTTCAGTTATAGAAAATTACACATTCGTACTTCAAGTCCTTGTGAGGATAAATACTTACCCCTTTGAAAAATACCACAGATAGTTTTCTTCAGATTTTTTTTTCTATGAAACTATACTACCATCATCAATCTCTACTGGAAGAAACCATCAAGAAATGCCATTTAAAATGCTTTACTTTCTCTATTCATTGGTTTTAAGAGTATCTCACAACTATCACACGTTTAAACTCACAATTGTACTTTAATTTATTCTGCCCTATTTCGATCATATTTCTAAACATCTGTAGGTAGACAAAGATGTCTACAGCAATAGGAAACATTGACGTTGCGGCATTCCTTTAACTCTACCTTTTCTATCAAGTATTATCATTTTACTAACTTGAATGTTATCTAATTCCCAAGATTCAAATTGGCAACAATTTATTTGTTGATCTCCCTAGTAGCTGGTAACTATTGAGTCTTTAATTAATGAATAAATGATATGATTGTTGAAAAAACATTCAGTCCCAAAGCTGGATTCAGTATTTGTACGGGTAAGTTTTTTCTACTCCTACCATACATCTTTGTCGATTTAATCCAAATTGGAATTTGTTAATGCTTTTTAGAGCGATCAGTTAAATAATTATACGACACCTATTCGATATCACCGCGCACTAATTTCAATTAATGAATAAATTCCAAAAATGTTGCGAAAAATTCTCAAAAGTGACCATTTTTCTCAAGTAATTGTATGATCAAGTTTTATTTTACTTGGCCGACGTCCAACTTAACTTGTGCTTATGACTATGAGATATTTTATAGCAAATTTCAAACTCTTAGACGGGACGATTTCTCTCGTACTTTCAACAGACACGCAGATGGCGGTTATGTTTAAACCGCCACAGATTCTTATGGCGGCAAGCAATATACTCGTATATGAGTGATAAAATTTACTACCAAGATATTACTTAAAGATATTAAAAATTTGTTTCTTTCCAAAATTTCCCCGTTTTTTTTTTTTTTGTGTTTCAACACAATGGTACAATTTGCAATTTAAACCTCCTGTCCTTAATACACCTGATTTTATCTGGTGATGTTATCGCAAATAGGAGGATTACAAAATATAAATGATTTAAAGAATAATTTAGTCAACTCCCTACAGCTAGTAGTCACACAAGCGTCCATAAGCGTCGAAGTGACTTTAACTGTATTATTAAAAAAAAAACCGTCAAATAAAGAGTATTATAAAGAACAACAATTTATATCGATCAAACATTAGCCACCCTGTAAGGAAAGGAAACATAAAAAATAAAAAACTCACATCAACCTTTTGACAATATTTTAAGAGTTCAAATATTTTACCAATTCTTAGTAAATAATAATTATTACTTGTGGTGTAAGGATAATTTTACACAATTGATATTCCTAACAAATAATTATTAAATAAATTATAAAATATTAAATTAAATTAAATTAAATTATTAAATAAATTATTTTAAGACTGGGGCGGGTTAATAATAAAACATGCAGAAAAAGAACTTTTCTACTAATAAAAATTACGTGAAAAATGATACAAATTTCTTATTTAATTTAATTTAACTAAAATATAAATTTTGCAAAACTATACTGAATTATAGATACCTTGTTTGTTTATTTTCTATAAAGGCACTATTATGAAATGTTCTGTATTGTGTATATTTTGGTTAAAAAAATAAAAGTATATATAAAAGTATGTATCTTTATCCAATATACTTTGTTATGGAGCAAAAGCGTATTGGGAATCTATAGTTGGCATAAAAAGTCGACATTTCGATCTTTTGGCTTTTTTATTATATGACCTTTTCGACTTTTTCCAATATATGAAACTGAAAATTATTATTATATTACATTAAATGTCGAACCAAAGTTGATCTCTCAAATCAAAGAAAGTTAAAATTTTTAAAGTGCAAGAAAACTAAAATTTAACTGTCGAATTAAAAGCTGGTTGGCTACTGAGGTAGCAATGATGGGTAAGGATTCTTTAGCAATTTTCCAAACATACGGACATTCACCTTTTATAAATGGTGAAATTTGAAAAACTGATTCTTTCAATTCCATTAAATTCAACTAAATTTGGTACACAGCATTGCATAAAGTTAGGCCTATGAATGAAAATAAATTCATTTTCCACACTCCCTCGGGAGCCTTCCATATAAATGAATGGGTGTATAGAAATTCAAATTTCCTTAGTAATTTCTGATTAAAAGTTCAAAATATTGCCTTATTATAGTTAATTATGACTTTTTAGTACATCTACCTCTCTTACAAATTGACTGATTTAGCAAAAATCAAAATTTCCTCCATTATTTCTAAGGACAAGTTTCAATATGTTGTAATCGTGCGTTAGTTCTGTGAATTAAAGTGTATTGATTAGCAACCGTCTGCATAGACATTATTGAAATGATATCTGTAATTTACTGAAAATCCCGAATCTATTCTACTATTGATATTATTTCTTTATGCTGTTGCTGACACAAATTCTTTTATATTTTACAGAAACTTATGTTGAACAGATCTGACAACGAAAGAGCCCCCAAATTCGAAAACAGAAGTAGACATTCCTAATTTTTCACAACACAAAAGTCGATTTCTACTTTTCCAATTTTTCTTGCAAAAAAATCCATTAGTCGAAATTCGATTTGTAGAACCCTAGAAAAAAGTATTCTGGGTGCCAGTAGGGGGGCCGGAAAAGGTGTGATTATTATAAAACTACAAAACGCAAAGTAATTTTGGTTACTGCAGCGTACGAATTTCGATTGGTTGAGGAAGAACTTAATTTCTATAAATTTGTGAATTTATATAGGAGGTACCAGAAGGGATGTGGCAATGCCATCCATTCTCATTCAAAGTACTAAATTCTAGGTTGTGTAAGCAGTATAATTGACTGCAAATATCGGTTATTTGTAAACAAGGTGTCGGAGGGAAAGAGGTTATTTTGTCATTTTAACAATATAAAATGTACAAAAACGTAGCCCTCCGTTTTGAAATCACAGAAGAAACATTTAATTTCGGAAGTATTATAAAGCAATATATTGACCACATACGAGTATGTAGATAGCTGCCGCTTACCAATTACAAATTAAAAATTAAAGGCTGAATTTTGGGAAGAACCAGAAGTAGATGAATGCTATATTTTGGCGGACTGCCAAAATATTATTCTGCGCAAAGTTTTAAAGAGATGCATAACCATTTGCCACAATTATCGCATCACGCATCCAACCAGACTGGCGGTCATCGATTTAAAATGTCTTGAAATATTTTTGATCAAAAGATACTTCATGCTTTAAATGCTTCTTTTTGAGTATTACATTATTGCCGTACAAGCGGACAAGTGGATTATATAAGCCAAAAATCATATTATAAAAACTGGAGGGGCGGGTTGAAAATGTAAATGCCATTTTATCTTTATTTTCAGCCCACCCGTGCAAAAACTTGCAAACGTATACTCTTTTCTGCTCCCCACTGTGCACGAGTATATATACATATATAAATATGTATGCGTTCAAACACATATATGAACATTTATTTATTATTTACTCATTTAACGATTGTTATGTTATTCGATCATAAATAATAAGTTTTATTCCAATAATTATCCTTTTCAAGTATTAAACATTGCATTGTATTTACAAGCAGGCTTATACGTAACTGAGCATACATGCATACATACATAAGTGCATATCTGTGTGTAAATATTCTAGGATATGGTATTATGAAACGCTTTTACACATGCAAATATTCATTTTGTTGTTGCTTGTCGGATGCAATAAATAAAATATTAAATATCCCATAAATAAGTCACAATAGCCGTATTACTTAACAGTTTTTGTTCTTCTTCGCCCTCAGTATATGCAAATTGTGATTGTGAATTCCACATCGTCCTGTTTTTAAAGCCTTTGTGGTTTTATTGCAATATGAGCTCAGTGAAAAGCTATAATTTCGTAGAAAATATAAACTGGAAAAGTCGAAACTTATGAGGCTGCAAATCGAATCATTAAAAAGGAGCAATAAAAAAAGTGGAAGATATAACTGCAGCTACTTATTGCATATACTGTGAAACAAAAAAGAAAACAAAAAACAAATTCCCCTGCAGCCAAAGAAAGGGATAAAGGAGAACTTTTTTTTAGATTTATTGAACGGCACCTGCTTCTTAATGATGTTTGCCGGTTACCCAGCTATTGGAAGAGTTCGTCAACACATTGCGGTGATAGACTTTTGTACTTACTAGCCAACCATTGATCGGTCACATACATATACTATGAAACATTGACGAATAAGATTAAATAAGATTTAGTTCTCTATCATAGTGATGTATTAATGCCCTTGTGAATGAGAGCCAATTAATCAAAGAGCCTTATAAACCTTTTATTTCTACTATAATTCTGCAAGTTGAGAACTGGACGTCACTGACAGGTATTATATTTATTTAATACCGTTGAAGGGCAAATTAACTTTGATCGAAGAAATCATCTCAGACACCTAACAGATAACGGCTCAACGATCGAGCGGTACAATGATTTATACGAAAGTACCAAGACTGCATTGCATGGTTCAGCATAGATTCAGTATCAAATTCAGAGACTCAGCAGTGCTGCAGCATAGAAATGATTACTTGTCAGAGTAATAAATAAAATAATTGTGTATTTACTAAGTGTAGCACTTAATATAGGTTAAATTAGCGCAAGTTACATATACAAATAGTTACATTGACTTAAAAGCTAATGCACTTGATAAATTCGATGAATTAATAAATGAAATTGACAAAACCAGTAACTCAATATCAGTTTCCGGCACATGCCGCAATCCATAATAATTTTCAAAGAATAAACAATTTTACTTATTTAAGCAACATCAACAATTTTATGTAAAACGAAAATTAACCAATGTAATTTAGCAAGTGAGCAAAACTGAATTGTGGAAACTAAAATGAAATAAAAATGAGTCTGTTTCCTGATCTTGCCATGTGAAGACGGCTTTAATTGTCGTATTTGATTTTATAAAAATAACTAAACGCAAATTAGTTATAAAAGTGGCGCAGTCGGTAGAATCCCTTTAAAATAATAAATAAAGGATCCAGTGACCCGAACGTACAAAATAAAAAAAAAAAAAAAGTCCTACGAAGTCAGGCGAAATAAATTTCAAAAAGTTAGTTCAGTGAACGTTTATTTCTCAACACAAAATCTCAATACTACTTACCAAATTGTAGCGAACAGTAACTTGAAAAGAAAAAATTTACCCCACTTAAATAAAATTAAAGCTGTGCAATAAACTTTTTTAACTAAAACTCCGCACAATTAAAGTGAACAGTTATAAATTGAGTACCGCAGCAAATAAAGTGTATTGAACATTTTAATAGTTCCAATAAGTGAGTAAAATATTTTCATCATTATCTCATCAAGACAAAGAAGATTCGACAAACGAAGGATGGAGCTAGCTCAAGCAAGTATAGAACATGCTCAACAAAGACAACCAAATTATATTGAACAAATTAATAAAAATGTGACACATATTCCAATATTCACGGGAACTGGCGATATTACAATCAATTCATTCCTCAGCAACGTGGAATACATACTGGGAACTATTCCAAATGACGAGATGAAACAGGAAGCGACAAAAGCCGTCTATTACCGAAGTATACAAGGGGAAGCCAAGAACATCGTCATAAACATACCGCAACCAGATAATTGGGAAATGATAAAGAGAGCGTTGAAATTAAGATACCGCCGGACATCGCACCTTATCAAATACATATATAAAAGGATTTATAATTTACGAGTAACCAATGTAAGTAAATTAAGTATAGAAATACAAAACATTAAATATAAAGCAGATGAGTTAGTTTCTTATTATCGAGAAGACCACTGTATTGACTTATCTAACATAAATAGTTTATTAGCAAACACAGTAAAGGAGATGATGCAGGGAGTACTACTTGACAAAATTTATGACGAACGGAATCTAGAAGATATTATTGACATAATGACTAGACGTAGAGGACAATTGTATTATACCTGAATATAGGAAATCTAAATTTAGAGAGGACATAATATTTAAACCGAATAGGATACCGGACAAAAACAGCAATACCAATAATCGACAAACGTATTTTAAAAATAAGCAAGGGTAGAATCAACCCAACTATAAGCAAAACCAACCAAATTTTTATAACGGACTTTATCCAAATCATAATCAAAAAAGGGAATACAGAGGAAACAACTCAGGTCAATTTAGGCAAAACCATGGAAAACTCTCCTACTCAATTTAGAAGAAACCAACAAAACTTCAGTAGAGGTTTTCAGTACAATATGTCCGGGCTATTTAGGAGAAATCATTGACAACCTATGGAGATAGATAATATAGAAATAAATTATAATAGCCCACAAAGAGCAGGAAACCCAAATCTGAGACACAGACAAGATCGCTAAAACCAGATTAGGCAAAGCAAAAGGGGGCCAAATGAAAATTTGGAGGAAGTCAACAATACAATTTTTTATAAAACCTCCGCCGAGGGATTACCCAAGATAAAGCTAACAATAAACAAGAAGAGCTATGTTGCCCTTATAGATACGGGAGCATCCTTAAGCCTAATAAATAATAAAAAATCGACTTTTTGAAACATAAATCGAAACAATCTTTGGTATTTAGAAAATTGACAAACAGAGACGCCAACCGATACGAAGTACACACTGTCGCACCAGAAGAATTCAATTTGCCAAGTAATGCAAGAATAAGGTGGAAAATCACACCGTTAACAAAAAGATCTTATGATTTTATTATAGGTATCGATATTCTGAATTATCTCAATGCAATAATAAACATCAAAGAACGAAAAATAATTCTAAACCAAAAAGAAAATCCATTTTTAAATAACCCATACAAATTTAATGAAATATGCACTTTAGAAGCAATAGATAGTAAAATAACCGGAATTCTAGATCTTGCGAAAGAGTGCCATCAAATATTGGTTAAGGAGGAAGATAGAGAAAATACGGCATTCGTAACCCCGCACGGCTAATACGAATTTGAAAGAATGCCTTTTGGATTGAGAAGTGCTCCGGCAACCTTCCAGAGGCTTATGAATGAAATATTACGGGACTATATAAACAAAACATGTGTAGTCTATTTGAACGACATACTAATCTTCAGCAATAAAAGAGATTTTTGATGTATTAGAAAGAAAAACTTTGAAAATCCAGGTAGATAAATGCAATTTTCTAAAAAAACAGACAGAATTTTTAGGACACATCTTAACTGACAAGGAATGAAACCAAATCCGGACAAGATTACAATTATGACAAAACAATTACAATTAAGACAAATTAAAAGTTTTTTAGAAATCACCGGATACTATAGAAAATGTATAAAAGACTACTCGAAAGTAGCACAACCGATTACCAAATATTTAAAAAAAGGAGTAAAAGTTAATACGAGTGATCCTATGAAAATTGAGGCTTTCTAATTAGTACACATCCAATATTACGTTTTCCAAACTTCGAATTATGCACTGGAAGCCGTATTGTCTGAAGAAGGACATTCAGTATGTTTTGCCTCAAGAACACTGAATAATCATGAGAGGAACCTTTCAGCAACGGACAAGGAATTCTAGGCCATAATGTGGAGCGTCAATTATTTCAGGCCGTACCTGTATACGGAAGAAAATTCAAGATTCAAACGGAAAGGAGAGGATTTATCACCAAGGCACCAAAGGTGGTTATTGAAATTGGGGAAATATGATTGCGAGATTAAGTATTTAAAGGGAAAAGAAAACAAAGTGGCGGATTTTTTAAGTAGATTAGATAATGAGAATACAAAAGAAGAAAGCAATTGCAATGTTACAATATATTCTGCAGAAGAAAACTTAAACGATTATTTTTACATTAAAGAGGATATAGTGAACAAATGTAAGACACAAATAATATTAACGAGCAATAAAGTCGAGGAAATGAAGACGTTAGATAAGAAAAGAATAATATTCATAACAGAAAGCGACATTGATAATATGGGGGAGATATTTAGAAAATATTTGACGAAGGATCTGGTAGGCATATATTCAGAATTATCAATGCATAAATATAATATAGTACAGCAAAAGCTGATTCAGATGTTTTCAAATGAGCGAAATATAAAATTTATAAAATGTACTACAGCATTGAAACTGAAGTGGAAGCAGTAAATCAAATATCGTTGTACCATGTGAAGGAAGTATGCACTCAGGCATACAAGAAACTTATAATCAGATAAAAAATAAAATTTGTTTTCCTAAATTGATGGAATTGGTTCAGTTGGTGATTAGCCCATGCGATGTTTGTAAGGAAATTAAATACGACAGGAAACCAATTAGGCAAAAATACAAACTATCAGAAACACCAACGGATAAAAACCAAATACTTCATATTGATACTTTTGTTATGAAAAGCTTTCGTTTTTTAACAATAATAGACAAATTTTCAAAATTTGGTGCAGCATATCCACTGAACCATAGAAATCCTATTACAATAATTGAACAATTGGAGGATCACTTTGCGAAAATTGGAAAACCAGTTAAAATTATAGAATTTTTGATTAGATTAAAAATATGATTAAAAATTAAAACATTATCTATCATGACTTGATATTTTTTTATTTTTTAAATTCGATTGCATATTAATTTTAGCGTCTCTTTCTGAATTTATCGTTTTTTTTTTTTTAATTATGTGAAGTCATTAATTAGTATAAACCCCTGCCGGAAATATACAATTACAGTGTTTGACGAATTGTGCGTTTATTTCGAAACTCTGCTGCTGTCATGTTGAGGCCCCCACTTAATAATAGGCTCCAGCTATGGTTAGAAATTGTACTATTTTGGTTATTGGAGAATCCGGTTTTAAGTTATTCATATATTTGCTTTTTAGCGATTTTTTTATTCTGCAAAATTTGTTGTGACCTTGTAATAGACGCCACTGTGCCGAAATCGCTTAGATCCTCTGCAAAAATTAAACTCATTTCGTTTTTGTTTGCATACTTCGTTTCAGAGACATGATGGTTTTTCTAATTTTTCCCAATTTTTCCCAACGAAACGTTAAGATTATTGATTAATTGCACTCATTGCTGGAAATCTCTTAGAATGGCATTACATATTAGACATGCATAATTTACAGTGCAATACAATACACTTACTTTTAAGCAGTGGTATTCGAGTGCATATTTTAATAGCATGTGTCTAAACTTCAACATTTAGCCATAATTTTAAGATTATATACCTATACATATTTGAATTTACTATTGAATTTATATTAAAATAAACCTTTTTTGTACAATGTACTTTTTGCAAAATGTACTTGTGTAAGAATATTATTGTGAATTAACTCAAATTTTTGCCCCTGAAGTGTTCCATAACTCCATTGAGTGAAAATATGTGTACTAAATCTAACTGAATTCTGAATTGTAACATATGAATTTAACTGCTGTCAAAAGTTTTGTAATAAGAAAAAATCACTTACAAATCAGATCTCAACTGGTAAGCACAACTCGTTGCCTCAATAAATCTCCTTTGAATTTGCACTAATTCTAATTCTCACCTTTTACTTATCGCCACTTGTAATTTGTGCAATATCAATTTGATTACATATAATTTCACATGACTGTGGAATTATATGATCCAAATTACAAGTTCCAATTTTCAGTTCTCTGGTATAAACCAGCTGTGAAATTGGCCCTCCTAAAGATCATCGCAATTGGATAATTCGCAATACGATCCAACATTTACATTCCACAACTACAACGAGAGAGGTATCAAATTGATTAGAGGATTCCCCGCTACTCCCCTTGCTATCAAATCAATCATCTCTATCAATCCGTCACCACCTCTGTACAGCATGTATTCAAACTTATTCGAACAGGGATCATTTCATGCAGGACACGTGGTTACGTAGTTATATTATGAAATATCGGAATAAAGTTGAAGATATGAAAGTGTTTCTAAGTTGATAAAATCGTCCTTATTTATGATGATAAATTTGAATGAAATCTGTTAGCCGTTGGACGATTATTCGGCATGTACAGCCTACACATGCCGAATAATCGTCCAACGTCCGATTTTTACAGTAAATGAAAAAATTGAACAAGGAATTTTACTCAAATTTTTAATTTTAAATATCGCGTGCAGATGCATTGAAAATATTGGGGAAGCTTTATAACCATTCAACACTATCAAAAAGCCCCGCCTGCCAACGGTAAATCAATCAAGGATGATTGAGAAGTCGTCGACAAACTGCCTGGTTCTGGTTCTACAATGTGAAGGAAGTTATGTTCGAAAACTGTCATTTCAGCTTGAGAGAGACAGTATACGAACTTGATACGCCCCATAAATCCTATCTATGATTTTGAATGATAATTTGGACATGGTTCGCATCCTCTTAAGACGCTTTCCAAAAGAGCTGAATTTTCTTCAAAAATTCCAATCATCAGCATGCTTTTTCTTTGACGAAACGTTTTATTTATTTTTAAATAAATTACAAAAGTTTATTGTAACGTTACAAGAGAAAATAAAAGTATTAACAAAATTCTACTGGAGAAGGAACTTTAATAACGTATGCAGTTTGAAGATTTATTTCCCGAACTTGTTGATGATTCAACGGTTCGCACAAAAATAGCAAATATAAGAACCCCTGTCATCAAAGCCCAAACAATTACGTACGTTGTCACCGAGCGCGGCTCGGTAATTATGGTACAGGGCGGAAAACAGCATTATCCAACTCATACGATACTTTCATATTTAGCATTTGCATAAATCTTTGTCACCTAAGGATTAGCCAAACGGGTGCCACTTCACGGTATTCATTTGTCATCGGTCAACACATCGCATAAAGTGTCAAAAACCAAACGATTCTTGTGCCATTAGAGCGGGTGTTAAATCCCTTTTGACACTTCCAACGCTGACCAATGCGCGACTTGCTGCAGTTGTATCTGGCACAAATGACCGAATGTACAAAGGCGTGGGTGTTTGTGTATATTTGTTTATATCCTTGTGTGTATGAAAGGATATTAATGATGCATATGTTATGTACAAGAAATAATGAAAGTTTAACACTTTGTGCTGTGTAGCGAGGACGAGATAAGAGTTCATAAGAGCTTGGAAGGTGTCATAATTTGTAATCCTTTAGCGAAGGATACAGCTTTGAATTTGCCCAGCTTTTTAAAAATTCATGAGAGATCAGTGAGCAAGCAAAAACTTGTGATGTTGGTTGACCATTCTTACCTATGTGGAAATGAATAACGTATCAAAGAAAATTCAGCAATTACAACACAAAGTTTCTGGGATCAAATGGATTAAGCGACGATTACGTTTTATTTATAATCGCTCCACTGCAATTGCCGCCATTGACATTGTACCTCCTTATTGTCTGATTACTGTTGCATGTCATTAACTCCACATCTTTATGAGACATTTGCACAATTAGCATGTTGCAGACTAACTTCAGTCGGAGCTGAATGCTTCATCAGCTAAATGCGATTTGGCAAAGTGACACATGTGCCCCATAATGAAGACTTCAAAAAGAGTTCTGTGTAGCCTGCAACAGAGTCTGTCATCAGTTTGTCGCCAAAACACTTTATAATCGCCATGTGAGTTGCGGTAATGCTGTGGTTGTACATCTGTCACAGAGATGTTGTTCGAATAAATTATCAGCTAAATGAGTTTGGTATCGTGCTCTTGCGTATTGGCGGCACAATACAGGGAACGTCACTAAATCGCTTGATTTGTGGACGTAAGTTTGATACGCATGTAAGTGATATAATCTACCAGAGATTGCAAAATTGCTTAATAAATATTCTGGTACAATACATTCAAGTTATTCCATAATCAAGGGATCAAATGATCAGAGGTCTATTCGCCCGTTGTGCATGCGAGAGTTTTACAAAAAAGTTTATTCGCCGGCTGTAGCACAATTCTATGCTTTTGCCAATTAAATGATGCGCCAAGCATTCCCATCATTCGAAAATGGATAAAATGTTTCATGATACCGGTACAACACTGGAAAACCCCATAATCCGGGCGATGAATGTCATCAATCTCACGGTATAATACGTGGAAAATGTTAACCAGTCCATCCATGATGATTTGAGATCATCATTACACCGTATTTTGCAAAAATGCCTAAATTTGCATCGTTATAAAATTAAATTGGTGATAGAATTAAAGCCCCAGGATGCCAATCCGAGGCTTGACTTCGTAAACCAGTCTATAGAGCGCTTTTCGTTGTTGTTTACCAACATTCTGTTTTCGGATGAAGCTCATTTTCATCTTAATGAACATGTAAATAAGCAGAACAGCTGCTACTGAAATGCAACAAGTCCGAAAACGCAATAATCATATGCGCTGAAGATATAAAAGTAAAAGAGGACGTGCAGTAATAGTGAGTTCAGGGGGTTATGTGGAGATGTTAGACAGCTTCTTGTTCGCTGAGCTGCAAAACTTTCCTGGACATACTCCAGAAAGACGGAGTAACGTCTCACTCATACAAATGTCTCTGCAAATTGGTCTCCAGCAGAGGTGCCATAATTGGGCCTTCACGAAATGACAGCCAGTTTATCCACCGTGTTGTTATAAGAAATTTTAGTGTTCGCTTAAATAAGTGCCGCCATTAAATTTTTAAGCCGATCCATTAAACATAATTTTTCTTTGGAGACACTTTGTAGTTTAACAAATTTATCGTATTCGTTTCTCGCTAGCGGGTGAAAATGATCAGTGGCTCTACTGAGTCATCCACATTTGATGGCTGGAATTGATTTGGAACTAATTTATTACACAATACAATTATGTGTATGTGTGTGAGTATTGCCAAGCTGACATGTAAACTCCTTTTTAGAGCTAAAGGAGAAGGAGGTTTGAGGAATTGTTCCATAATTTTTCTATGATTTTTCCTCAAAATGTTATATTACGCGCAATTTGGGCAACGGTCAATTGGCGTGTTGTTTCTTTAGGATTTATAATCGTTTTTTTTCCTTCCCATGTGAATATACCTATATATTTAATAATACATATATTATGCGAGTATATACGTTTAATATACTATATATATTTATATTTACTTTCATATATATTTAATGTATTAAATAATATAAACCGGTACAGAAATTTTAGTCAAATAAACAATCAGTGTCCTTTTGCGTTGATGCAGAAGTGTGAGGGGGGGCTTTATAAAGAAATACTCTGAATTAAAGCATAGTTAGAGAAGCAAAATTGTGACTTTCTGAAGTGAACGCTTTGCTAAATCGGCCAATTTGTGTGTGTGGTGCCCTAAGGGACAGGGCAATGTATTTCGTTTATCGTACATTTGTATAAATAAATTTACTAAATGCCTGCTGCTTGCTGAATAATGCTGAATTTAGTAGAATTGAATAAAAGGTATGAATGTAGGAACATAAGAGTTAAATTACGTAATCTATGTGGGACTTGAAAAAGAGGGCATGGCTATCCGGCTGATTTTTCAAATCTTATCAAGTAATATAGAGCAGTACACTTGCATGGGAGTTAAATTTTACTGAATTTAGTGCAACTGAATGAAAAATATGAATATAAGAGCATATCTGCTAAATTAAGTAATCCGTATGGAACGTATCAGAAGAAGCGTGAATATCCGATTGATTTTTTGGACCAGAAGGTCTAGTTCCCATTATCGCGTCTGCTAGCCAGTCAGTTAGACAGATACAGCTCAACTGACACATAAAAAGTTAAGACACACTTTTTTTGAAAGATATTTAGTAGTTTAAACTTTTCCTTCGGAGCGCTAAATTTTTGTAATATCAAATAGCGTACCTCTTCATTTCTTCTGTTGAAGGTATAAAAAGATTTATTTTTTTTCAAAAAAGGACTTTTAGAATAGATTTAGGTACATCAAAATGGTATTCGATCTCTGACAATCACCTATCTTATTCATATCGACAATCAGGCGAGTGTTTGAGAACTGTTCGGAATCACCAATAAATAGTAGATCCCGTTTAGTGAATCTGAAAGTAGAACGCATGTTTGCTTACTGAATATATCGTTTGTGGTTGTAAAAACTCTTCTTTCTGCAAGAAACAACGTAGAGCTTTATCTTCCTATTACATTTCCGTACGAAACATACAGTGCTATGGAATTTCGGATTGGAATTATTTCAAATAATAGTAATGGAAAATATTTATTTATTTATTTATTTATTTATTTATTATAGTCTATGGATACAAATAGAATCCTTACAGACTAGCACCTAAATCTAAATAGTAAGTACGAACATCATTTAATTACGTTATTTAAAATAATCTTGAAATTTTGATGTGAAAGACTTATATCTAATTGATTTGCATGTTTATTATATAATCTTAAAGCTTTTGTTAATGGCTCATTTAATGCATAATCATTTCTATGAAAACCAACATTAAAGAAAAATGAATTATTTCTCAGAGATCTAGGTGGTACGTTTATTTGAATAGCATGTAGTAAATCCTGACAATCAACTAAACCCCAAATAATGCCATATAAGAAATTAAGTGACAGAATATCTCGTCTTGCTTCTAATGTTTTCAACCCTATTAGGGAACATTTATCCACATACGATGTGATATAGTTGGAAAGAGAATCAATTGATTGATAAAGTGTGAACTTAATAAATTTTTTCTGTATCCTTTCCACACGATTTATATGCACTTGAGCATTAGGTGCCCATATAAAAGAAGCGTACTCTAATTTTGATCTCACAAAGGATATAAATAAAGTCTTCTTTGTATGGTAGTCGAAACTTATCAGAATTACGACGAATAAAGGCAAACATTGAGTAAGCTTTGGGCAGCATAAAGTTAAGATGGTTGTTAAAAGAAAGTTTAATGTCAAATAGTACTCCTAGATCTACTATTTCATCAACGGAGTGTAACCCGAGCCCCTTTATTGAATATGTAGATAATAAAATGTTTCGATGTCTATGAAATGACATAGTGAAACACTTACTCACATTTAAAGGAAGGCCATTTGAATCTGACCAAGAAACAATTCTATCTAAATCATTTTGCAAATCCAAACTATCACGATCAGATGAAATTTGTTTAAATAATTTCAAGTCATCTGCATACAAAAGACATTGAGAAGATTTTAAACTAGCAGAAATATCATTTATGAAAATATTAAATAATAGTGGGCCTAAAATACTACCTTGCGGAATACCAGAAGGAGGAATAAACGAGTTGGACTGTGAACCATCGATAGATACCACAGAGCATCTACCAGTTAAGTAATGGCGGAACCATGACAACATTTCCGAACGAAACCCAATCTTAGCCAGTTTAGCCAAGAGAAGATTGTGAGGAACACGATCAAATGCCTTTGCAAAATCGGTGTAGATGCAGTCAACTTGAAGACCCTTTTCAAAAGAAGATATGCAAAATTTAGTGAACACAGCTAAGTTAGTGGTTGTGGATCTTCCAGCCATGAAACCATGTTGGACGATGGTAATATGTCGCTTTAAGCTAAAGAAAATTTTATCATAAATTATATGTTGAAAAATTTTTGCAATATTTGTTAATTTTGATATATGTCGATAATTACAAACATCATTTTTATTGCCAGTTTTATGAATAGGCAAAATAGTTGTATACTTCCATCTTTGAATGAAATAGCCCGCGCGTAAAGATTTGTTAAAAATTATTTTAAGGGGATGTAATAAAGTATTCGAACATTTCTTTAAGACAAAGGCTGATAGACCGTCATTATCACTTTTGGGGCAATTGGAAAGTTTGTGCATACCATTTGCAACATCCTCATCGGAAATAAGCAGTAGACTAAAATCCACTGAAGAATTTATCCGATTTAAATCTATATGATCAAATAGAAACATATCATCATTAAAATTGGACTGAAAGTAGGATGAGAACAGGTTTAAAGAATCAGTTAAGCTGCTTGATATCGAGTTCTTATATTTCATGCTAATGGGAATGGTAGATGAATTTCTTTTTGAGTTTATGAAAGTGAAAAATCTCCTAGGATTCTATTTAATTGAACCATTAAAACTCATCATGTATTGATTATACAAGAATTTGTTCAGGCAATTAAATTCTCTTTGATAATGTTTAAAGTTTGTATAATCTATGGCATTATTTGACAGCTTATACAATTTATCATATTTGTTTCTTAGATTTTTTAATTTTTTGAGACCTTTAGTATACCATGGTAATTTATAAACAGGTGGTTTGGCCAAAGGGATATTATCCTCCATTATTTTTACAATATGTGTCAGAAATATTTCATAACAAATGCCAATAATTTCATTATCCAATAAGTTATCCCAGTTCAAAGAATTAATGAAATAGTTTGAATCATCGAAATTGCAATTAAAATAATTGAACCGGACCTTATTACTATTAATTACATCTGCAAATTTGTACGCTTTAATATTTAATTCTAAGGCAGTGTGATGAGCTGTTACTGCAGCAATTGGGATAGAAGATTCAGAAAGAGAAAAATTCAAGTCTTTATTTACAAATATCAGATCAAGAACTTTTTTCAACTTGTTAAGGACTGTGTTTATTTGAATTAAACCGAGACTTAAGAAAGTGTCAATTACTGTAACCTCAAAGGATTTATTAACATTGCTTGGAAGAAATTCATTTGTATTAGGAAATTTTGTCCAAACAACATCACTCATATTAAAGTCACCTAAAACACAAAGTCTGTCATCTTTTGTTAAGTTATCTGACAACGTACCTACATTCAAAACATGGGCATTATAAAGTTCATCAGAACTACTGGGTGGAATGTAAGAAACGCAAATTAAAAGCACACCGTAAAGGGATTTTATTGCAACACACAATTGATCTAGAAGTGAATCTGAATTGGATAATGAGATTAGATGACATGTTAGAGATTTTTTTACAGCAATCAAGACTCCTCCACCTCTATTAAGGCCAGTCTTAATTGAGTCTCTGTCTTTCCGATATACTATGTATAAGCTAGGATTAAAGAACTCTTCACTGAAAAAATCAGAATTCAACCAGGTTTCGGTAATAATAATTACGTCAAAGTTAATTTGTGATGAAAAGGCATTAAATAATACAGACTTAGTCCTCATACCAGATACATTTTGATAATAAATTTTAAGCTCAGAAGTATCCAATGCTACATTTGGTGCACAGAACTTAATGTTTTCTGAAAAAACTTAAAAGGTCTTATTCTAATAGCAGAATTCCACAGATTTGGATTAAACAAATTATCATAGTAAACCGATGGCACTCCAAGTTTAAAGTTTAGAAATTTTAAATCACTCAAATTGGCATCTTTTTTCACTAACTTGTAGCAAACAATTTGATCTGCATCAATATTTATATACTTTCTAACATGAGAAATTACATTTTCTTCAGAAACAGTCGTTTTAAATGATGATAAGTGGACCCACTTAAATTTAAGAGCAACATCAAGAACAGTGTAATTATTTCATTACAAATTGTACAAAATTGCATTAGTTTAACATACATCACCATTATTGGTTTAGTGTTGTTGATTATAACATCCACAAATAGATCATACAAAAATTATGTAGATCGATTCATTATTACCTTCTGATCCGATTCAACAATGCCCGTCCTTATCTATCCACCTCTCAGTACATGCATTTTTGCAAACATGCTACTGATTTTTGTAAACATGGCTGTGTGAAATCGTTTCTCCAATAGATGGATTTAGTGATCTTATCTTGCGATCGGTTTACGATAGATGGCGTTAGAAAGATAAGATTTTGTACTTAAAACTTTTGTGACTGTTTAATGTCAAAAATACATCAGCAAAAAGAAAATACGCCATATTTTACAGTTTCTCCACCGTGAAACGGAATACGCAAACCAGGCGGCTAAAATTGTGAATTATTAATCATTGTAAATTATTATATTATATACACATAATAATTATGTGTGAATTATTATAATTATTAATTAATTAGTTAATAAATTAATTACTCGCAATAAATTAATAATAATTATTATTATGTTATTATTAATTATAATTAATTAATTGGTAATGATAATTATATTAAGTTATAATCTTGATACTGTAATATCCAATCATGCGCAATTTTGCTTTCATGTATTCCATTCCGATAATGTTGGCGTTTAACATTCTCCGTGCTCTGAAAGACCAAATGTCCAAAATATCGATAGTTTTATTCTGATTGTAAGCTAAACGTTACTCGAGAAATCGTTTTGGACCACTTGAAAAAGTTTGGATACAAAATGAAGCTCGGTGTACGAGTTAACCTAAAAAAAACTGCTGAAACGATTTTCTGCGAATCGCTATTGAATCGCATCAAAATTGACCAATTTCTGAATTGCGCCATTTACGACAATATCAAGTGAAAACGGTCGCATTCGGATCGTTGTGGACCGAATCAGACGGTAGTCAAGTCAGAATTGACAGTTGGAAAGGCTTTGCTACGTATTCGGAGAGATTAGTAGGGAATCATTTACTATGAGCCAAACAAATGGACCATCTGAAGGAAGCTACAGGACAACATACTAGTTAAAATTTCGCCAAAAGAGAAACTTGTGAAAATCGATTGCCAAATTTTTTTGTGCCAAAGGAATCGAAGAGTACTATAATAGGGCTAACTAACTGTACTAAATAAAGACATCCATGTCATACAAAAATAATTGATTGATTTTTTGCATGTTCATATTTCAAAACCATGTTCAAATTGTAATGGAATTTGAATATACAAATTGTTGAACAATGTCACGGTATTTGTATTTATTATATATTTGTATATACATAAATGCATAAATTTAATTTATTGTAGTACGAACATTGTGTCGGTGCGAATCGTCTAAGTGTCAAAAATTTCAAATAATTATTGCTATTGTTATTGTAACTTCTTTCATTATTTCCCAGTGTAATTTCTGACGGTCAAATTTTTAATTCGGACCTGCACTTTTGGCAGTTGGCCTATCAAGGCCTATCAAGTGATTCGGGTTCGTAAGATCCTCTCTTGTCAGAGAGTGGTGTTGTTGACTTGTATGCCAGTATGTCGTACGGCGTCGTACGGTACCTTCAGGTACTGATGGGTTCTACTCCGCTGGACCTCGTTGTAATCCGTCATGCGACGGAATTCAAGGTCTGGAAGGGATATACACTGACGACAGCGAACTGTCCCATTGAGAGGGTAGAGAGCTTGAGTAGGGCTGAGCTTAGGGGACTTTTGGACGAAAATGTCTTGTCGAGATCGCAAACACGTTGGAAAGAGAGTCATAATGGACGAGCTACATTTAGGTTTTTGCCAGACGTTAGGTTCGTTCGGAAAAACCTCTTTCCGATCGCGAGTCGTGCAATTGTGTTGCACCAGTCGAAGACTGGCGGCATGTTTTGTGCGTATGTCCCTTATATGCAGGTATAATAGACCCAGGGCGTTTTTGCCATAGCAATGTAGTTGTGGGAAGTGGGTCTGCTAACCTTTTCAAGGCTGTCTGAATTGAGGGTTGAGGGATGAGCGGCTGCAAGACTGTACGGATCATGTTGATCCCACAAGCTCGCTCAGATTGACAGGAGGCAGCTGCTGCTCGAAGGAAAGATTTTGCTGGTGAAAATTCGCATCAAGAGAAATTTGTGAAAATCGATAGCCCCAGTTTTTTGTCAATAAGGACGAGATTGCTTTGAGTGGGATAATAGAATTATTTTCTAAATACCAACAGTCTGTCGAACAAAGCAATGCGTACTTGACTTAAATGGGATCGTTCCAAATATGGTAAAGAGAGACTGTTAAAGCCAATATCATCTACAAATAATGTATATTTTTACTATCATGCCACCGTTTTTACCAGATTTGGCCCTCTGCGACTTTTTCCTGTTTCCAACATTGGAGAGACCCTTGAAAAGACGGCATTTTGCAATGATTGAGGATATAAAAACCGAATCGCCGAACACGCAAAACACTTGTCTTATTTATGCCTCTCACAAACAAACTAAACATGCTACATGTATAAAACCGTCAACATATCTTCGAGACGAATGTACCAACATAAAGGAAAAAATAATAATCGAAAGTCGAATGTACGTAGCCCGCGAAATTTGAAAATTCACCTTGATTTTTTAACACACCTCGTACTTACGAAATAGGCAGGTCTTGGCGAACCATTTTGAAGAGTGGCCCTCATACAAATATTACTACCAAGCTGGGATTCATTAACTCCAAGAAGCACAGTTTTCTTAAGAATTTGATTCGTAGTACTTAGATTGGATCGGTGAAGAACCTTTTTGGAAATGGAATTTGTTGATTTACATTTTGATGCATTTTAGTTTTCGCCGAATTTAATAAAAATAGTACATTTCTTTCTATGTTTTAGGGCTGCTTCCAGAAAAATGGACCAGCCAATCTTGAGGTTTACGTTTCCACAAGCCATAATTGTCATCAGCAGCCAAACCAGTCACTAGAATATTTAATTTTATTTCTGAGGGACTATCTGGTCCCCCTGGCCTGAAAGAAGACGACACAGATCTGTGTCACCCGAAATGAGGTTTTGCGCAAAGGTAAACTATGTATAATACTTTGCATCGCAATATATTTCTGTTTTCTAGTATTTTGCGTATTTTCTATTTTGTGCTTTTAATGCTTGGAATACCACCTACACATTTTGTTCATCTGTTTCTAAAAGAAATTGCTCTATTATCATATTAAAATTTGTTTACTTTTACTTGACCTCTTCCTATTTATTATAGTAAGTAATTTTAGGCTCAAGGATACGAGCTGAAAACTTAATAATCGAATGTTCATTTTTCACATCGGGAAAATCTGTTTAAGAAAACAAAAACAAAAAACTATTGTACCACTGCCTTCAATAACTATAATGTAAACCATATGCAAAATAACCGCACTACTTTCATATATCATATCATTTATTTATACTATTTATTTGCTCGAAATATTAGTTTCATTAGTTTCGCAATGTGAAAATAACATTTTTTATAGTGTAAAATATTTTATTTATTTATTTGTAGTCCGATATAATGAAATCGTGTATGAACATTGAAATGAAAATGACTATCATACTGCGGATACAATTCGTTCACATTTTTTTCGTTTTGTTCTACTTAATTTCAATTAAACACTTTCCTTTCCCGATGGTTTTATAAGATAAAGGACTGACAGCATAATGCACAACCGTTGCTTTGTCAGACTATAAAGTCTGTCAACATCAACCATTTGGAGTCCATTAGCGGCATGTGCTAGCTGCTGCTTTCGGAGGCACACGTCTTGTCACCTTAGATACCCCCTCTAAACTCACCCTATCTCACAGTGTCTAACCATTAGCCGAGGGGTCTGTTAACAAGATCCATTAGTGAAATTTTGATCGGTGCTGGCATAAACGTCAATCCTAAATAACGGGTGAAATTCTTTCATATGAACAGATGAGATGAGTAACGATCTGATTATATTTATCCAATATCAAGTTCAATATCAATGCTAACGCATATATGTATGTATATATACAAATATATACATAAATACGCTCACACAGCTGACTTATTTCATATGATGTTTGAAAACTTTATGTTGCAATTGTTTTGTAATTTTTCACCCTCATTCCTACTAGCGGGCTAATAATGTTGCATGATAAGTTGCAGCAACATTATGATGTGATGGCGGCAACCTTTGCATTAATGGAAAGTCGTTTCTTTCCGTACAAGGCGAACAACAATTTTACAAGAGGAATGGAAATATTTGTTGTTATAAATGATGACAATTGTATTATTTTCGGGAGAGTCGAGTGTGTGAAAGATCACCGTTCACGCACTTGAAGCGGCGCTAGGCGGCCTTATTTTGAAGTGTTGCATTGGTTGTATCAATAAATTACACACTTGAGTTCCTTTTTGCTGACTGCGTACTGTGCATTCCGAATGTATTGTGAAGCGTTTTATTTAGAGGCACTTTAAGTAAGTGGCTTCATTTATGATGAGACAAGCACAAATGGCAGTTAGCTCTTATAAGACACACATGAAACACTATTTCAAGTTGTTCTTTTTTTGTTGAGCAATGTTTTGGAATTCATATCTATATATTTCCCACAATATTTTGTATTAAAAGTTTTTAAATTTGAATTTTTGACTAAATAGATCAACCGTATCTTTATTGAAATCTAACGGAAGTGGGAGATTCAATTTTATTGTTTTTCGTTTTCTCACAACATCCGTATAATTTGTTTTGTAGAAAGCTGTAGAAAAATTCAATGTACTACAAATTCTTCAACACAATTCTTCTTGTCATTAAGCTGGCACAAATGTCCACTATACTCTTCCAATGAGTGCGATTTGTCATTTAGTTTGTTTGCAGCGCTCGATTTTGTCAGTTCATCCCAGGCGTCTTTTGCGATTTTTTACGCTGAAAATGTTACAGAAAGCTTATGTCTTAATCGCCTTTATCAAAACCACTTGCATTTGAGTGGTATAGCATTTGAAAGAAGTAGCGATGTGGCGGATGACTTGCCTCGCTCTGGTAGACCATTAACGTCTTCAGCTGAAGTTAACATCGATAAAGTGGAAGAAAGTAGTTGACAATGACTAAAAAACTTTACTTAAGTTTGACGCAGATAGCTGCAAAACTTTTTCTGTCTCACAAATCCGATCATATTATTTTACAGGATTGTTTCTCTAAGAAAAACGAATGAGTCACTTCCGACATTATGTTCATAAAATTCATTATAACTGGTGAAGAATCGAGGTTCTACAAGTTTGTCAACAACCTTAGGAATAGCGCCTTTCAACTGAGTCTGAACCAAGAAAAACTCATCAAAGTCGATCAAAGATAGTTATCTTCTTCGATCATCCTTGATCTTGTGCACTCGGAATTCTTGCCAGAAGGTCTGATGATAAATAAAGAAAATGATCTTTGTGTTAAGCAACGTTTGAGAGATTAAATTCCAGATTTGTGGAAAACAATCATGAAGGATATCATTGTGAATGAATTTCAAATCAAATGTTCAACGAATATCGTCGAACAACCGTCGAATTTGTCTGATATGGTTCGGTCTAAATTATTAACCCGAATTACTACTTCAGTGCATCTTCAGTTGATAGAAGTTGATACCAGACATAAAAGAGAACACGCGGCAAGAACTGAAGTCCTTTCCAGAAAATATGTTTGAAATCGTTTTGATGATTGTATTATTCTTCGGCAAAAATATAAGGTTATCCATATAATGGTTTTAAAACCGTCGGTTTGGCAAGGCTGTCAGTTGCTAAATACTTCATCTGAAGTATTATTTACGAGGTGCGTTCAAAAAAAGGTCAATTTTCAAATTTCACGGGCTTCGCACATTCGACTTCGAATTTCAATTATAAATTTGTTTATGTTGGTACACTCGTGTCGAAGATATGTTGACGGTTTTATCCGTATAGCATGATTAGTTTGTTTGTGAATAGGACAAGTGTTTTGCGTGTTCGGCGATTTTCTGTTTTCGAAAAAAATGGATCAAAGAAGTTGCATCAAATTTTGTGTACAAATGGAGTTAAGTGCTCAAAAACATTTGAAATATTGACAGTGGCATACGGTGAGAGTACTCTGAGTTAAAAAAATGTTTACAAGTGGTACAAGCTTTTCATAGAAGGTCGAGCAGATGTGAATGACGATGCTCGCTCTGGACGCCCCAGCACATCAACAACCGATGAAAATGTTGAGAAAGTGAAGAAAATTGTTATGTCGAATCACAATTAGAGGAGTTGCTGAAGATGTCGGTATATCGTTTGGCTCATGCCATGCAATCTTTTCTAAAATTTTGGGCATGAAGCGTGTGGCAGCGAAGTTCGTTCCAAAATTGTTGAATTTTTACTAAAAACAACGTAGCATGCAAAGCCCAATCGTCCGAATGGAAGAGTCCAGGAATCCAGGCCAAAAGCAAAAAAAGCACGCCAATTTCGATCAAATGTCAAAGTTTTACTCACTGTTTTCTTCGGTTACCATGGCGTAGTGCATCAGGAGTTCTTACTACAAGGCCGTGCGGTAAATAAGGAGTATTACCTTGAAGTTATGCGCCGTTTGCGTGAAACAATATGAAATAAACGCCCATAATTGTGGACAAAAAATTCATGATAATGCACCTGCTCACTCTTCTTTGCTTGTGAGAGATTATTTGGCCAAAACAACACCGTTATCATGCCTCAGCTACCGTATTCACCAGATTTGGTACCCTGCGACTTTTTACTGTTCCCAAGATTGAAGAGACCCATGAAAGGACGGCGTTTTGCGTCAATTTAGGAGATAAAAACCGAATCGCTGAGAGAGATAAAATAGAAATTTATGAATAAATAAATAATTTTTGAGAAAAATGAAAATTCACCTTTTGAACACACCTCGTATTTAGTGAAAGGTTTGTCATTTACGAATATGGATCATTTAACAACAGAAGAATGTGTAGTTCAAACTTACTACAAAAGTTGTGATTCAAATGTAGATTTTCAATCGAACAAAATTTTCTTCAGCGATGAAGTTCATTTCTCACTCGATGGTTACGTCAAAAAGAATAATTGTCGCATATGGAGCTCAGAGAACCTAGAAATGATTGTAGACTGTTTGGCGCACAATATAGAGGTGTCATTGGACAGTGTTTTTTTCGGAAACTACCTTACGAGGGTCCACAGCTTCAACTAAGCCAGAGGCGGTCATTTAGATGACATTGAATTTCGTACATAATTGCAAGGTCCAGGCATTATAATGAAATAAAAGTTTTAGGGAAATCATAGCATTATGTGTGTTTTATTTAGCTTCACTTTGATAACCCTATAGTCGTATATTATCGGAAGAGGCCTAATTTGCAGACGATATTAAATATTAAGTCTCTTGCGTTATGTTGACCAATTTCCGGTGCTTTTTATCAGAATGTATAAATATGTAACTTGGTCATATAGGTGGCGACTAGAATGAACATTCTTATATTTATTACATGTTTCAACACAATCGTCATATTTTGATTCATGCTACATCCATTCGCCCCGTTAACAACGTCTTGTACAGTTGTACAGTCTTCTCTTCATCTCCTGTCTGGCATCATTAATTCTGTTGACAACGGAGACGAGGTATATGAATGCATCCACCACTACAAAATTAGTGTTGTCAACGTTCACTTAGCCTTACAATCTCTTTGTTCGCCGATATAAATAACATTTTTCTGCCCGTTTATCAGCAAACCCATTTCTGTTTATTCCTCCTCCACGCTTGAAAGCTGCAGTATATTTCACAGTTTTCGGTCAATAATGTCTGTATCATCGGCATATGCAAATATTATATGACTTTTGTTAAAGATGGTACAAATCGTGTTAACTGTAGCTTTCCCCAGAGCAGTAAGTAGTACGAGAGGCTGCCAACCCTTCTAAATTCCTTTTTGATGTAAAATGCTTTATTAAGACTTTTGCCTGTCTTTACTGAAAACTTTATGCCAGTCGGCGTCATTCTGCATCCGTATCGAAGGCGGGTTTATAGCCCACGAAAAGATGATACGTGTCGATCTGATTTGCTTGGGTCTGCCCCTGATTTTGTCGTGTTTGAATATCTGGTCAGTTGTAGATTTGCGAGGTGTAAACCGCGCTGATAAGATCCAATCAGGTCGGATAGAATTAGCTTTCTCTGCTACATATCACATACGACAGAATCTTACGAGCGATGGGTAAATGGCTGATAGTGCAACAGTGACTGATAAGAAGGCCTTTTTTGAACACAGCTTTGTTGTCCATAAGCCATTACCTCGTTTTGGCGCAATCCACGCCATTGACGGCAACTGACGATATGATCGGGTCCGGATCTAAGAGCTTATAAAAATGCTCTTTTCATAATTGCAGAACACTCTGCAAATTTGTGTTCAGATTTCCATCGCTGTAATTACAGAAGAAAATCCCTTTTCCACACCTTTTGTTTTTGATTTTTTGATAGAATTCTGGCCTTGCAAGCCCAAGCTAAGTACCTGCTTTGGACATAGATGGCGCTATTTTTATATTATATTAATATTAGACATACAACAAAACTTTAAACATGTAATAAACATAAGTATTAATTTTCTCTTCTGAATTCTCAGTTTCTCTCAACAAGTTTACATATTGTGGAAGTTATTTTATGTGAATAAAGTTTTAATTTTTTATGAAAATAATGAAAGCAAAGTTCCAAGAATTTGTGTTTTTTTTTCACTTAAAATAACTTCCAAAATATGTGAACTTGTTGAGAGAAATTGAGAATTGCGAAGATAAAATTAATAGTTATGTTTATAACATGTTTAAAGTTATACAAAATAAAAGTTAGGTATGAAATATCAACCAGTAAGATTTTCTTTGGAATTTATTTCCGCGGATAACACATTTTAAAGTCATTTCTGATTTAAGCCGCTCCTATCAGCAAAATCATTGTCGATTGTGAAGTTGATTACACTTCACCGGGTTTATCTTTGCCTCAATTTACTCCTCCGTAACCGAGAATTACTTGTGGGAATGCTCAGTTAAAATGGATCCAAGAGTGCTATAATGGTTGGCATTTTTTATCAAAATGTGTACACTTGGATTAAAGTAGTTCTCACGATCGGTCAAAACATGCAGTTTGAAGTTCTGAACGGATTTTCTGGGTCTTTCTGGAATCTTTTTAATACACTTTTAGGGACACAAATCAAATACGTTCTCACGACGAATCCAAATGTAAGAAAGTAAGATTTAAGTAGGATATAATAGAAATGGACATTTAAACTTTTTTAACGAAGAAAATGATGCGAATATTTTGATACCGGTAGGCAAAAGTTCTCAATTATTTTGTGAAGTTCTAGACCTTCAATATGTCGATGATGTTTGAGGAAGCTAAGAAAGCCAAAGATAATATTTTAACGAATATCGAAATAGCTATACGTCCAGTCAGCTGTGTCAATATAATCAATTTCGCAAGTTTTTGTTTTATACTTCTATTACGATAATAAATATTTGCTAATAGAAAATTGATCTTGAACCGAAATAAGAATCAAAATGAAAATATGGATAAATTTATACACAAAAGTAAAAAATTGTGAATCTAAACGTTAAAAAGGATATCCAAATAGATGCGCAAAGGAAGTAAAACGTCGAAAAAGTTTCATATTTTTGAAATCTTAACCGCTGCACTTTGGTGTCAGTTATTTTCGTAAAATACTGAAATTCTAATCATTAGAAATCTTCCAATCGATAAAAACTGTAAAAGGAATATCTTACTTGAGGTTCAAAATTTGGCAAATGACAAAAAACCATATATTGTCGAGTTTGAGGGTGAGATTTGTTTGGGCAGATTTGACGGTGTAAAGCGAATTGCACAAAACAAATATTTCAGAATTTTTAGTGAAGATATCACAACTTGTTCTTAAGAAGATTGGCTGAAGTTCATGCCTTGGGCATAAACATCTGTAGATGGGGTATTTTCAAAATATTTGATAAGGGCTTCAACTGTAAATTTCTGAAATATAGAAATGGGATTTGCGCACCAAATATCTTCTTCCCGAAGAATATCAGCAACAGTTAAATAAATTATATGGAAAACAAATTGGATTGTAATCACACATTTTCTCCAGCTTGAACCATTGGACTGAATTGAAATTGCTGTTCGAGTGAGACAAGAAACCACTTCGTAAAGCTAATTTAAAGGCACTCTAGCGGCCAAAAGAGAAGATACGTTTTCGATGTGCCATATAAAATTTGAATTAGAGGAATTACATTAGTTGTACATAACTATACTAATCCCATTAAGAGCTTGTTTACTTGTTATGCCAACAAATCAATCATCAAATCAAATCAGAAATAGGGCGACATGAGGTTGGCGCAACCTGCAATTCGATCGTTGCCACTGAATTTAGTATCTGCAGGTGAATCTCAATTGGAATAATCTAGAATTTGCCATCATTTCGATTTTATTAATAGAAATTCTGAAATTGATTATGACAACCTCTTTCTCCCATATTTAGACTGTAGATATGAAATTATCACGATTATTATCAGAAATTAATAAATTTTTTGTTTTGTGGTTGTTACAGCCGGCTGAACTGCTATATATATTTATTACAATATAAACGGAATTTACAACTACATAATATTAATACTTTTTGACGAAAGTTTCACAGGATAAACCTACTGTGAGAAAATTGAATGGACAAAAAAATTGATACAAATTACGACGTCCTCTATGATCACAAATATGAATTTCTTATATTGATATTGTTCTGTCAAATCATATACAAAAATATTATAGATTCCCCACCGAAAGCACAAACAACATCTAGGAAGTAATGCCGTCGTAAATAATTTCATAATGCGGCAATCATCCACTTCTTCTACAACGTCACAGAACACCACCCGCTCGTGTTCTGTGGACAAAGAACGACTTTCGATGATCGCACAGAATTGTGTCGTTAAAGAAATATGCGAAACATAAAAAAAACGCATAAAATACGAGAGTAGTGTAAATTATCGCCAAACGCCGTCAGCAGACCAAGCCAACGGATCTGACCGACATCGACTTGCTAACGACGTATTCACGTTGAGGCGTTGGGTTTTGGTTCTTCGGTTCTTCTCAATGGCTTTTGTGCTTGTTACTGTTGCTTTTGTGGTGGACATTTAAGTGGAGCTGGAGCTTATCAGTATTGAAATAAATTTGTCATTAATAACTCAAATACTTTACGAGCTGCATGTAATTTACCTTGAAGATAACAAGTAATTTAAGCGAGTAAACCAAGACGAAATTCGCTTTTAATGAATTTCAATGCACGAATAAACCAACCGTAAATGAATCACAAAACAGTTGCGGACAAAAGTGAGAAAATATGGTATCAGGTAATATTTTAAAATTTTGGAGTTTGGCGGAGGGGACAAAACATAGTAGTGCAGTTTGATTTGTCGTTAATCTATAATCTCTTCTAACCGCGCAAACGAGAAGAAGAAATGCATGATGGCTGCTCTAGCCATGCCATTGAAATTCATCCGACAGATTTTAATGTAACAATAGTCCAACATTCGTATAATTTAGCCTACATAGCAACATCTCCGATAACAAATTCAGATTGGTTAGTGTCGCCACGAAGGGGAACATATTAAATTTCCACATAAAGATATCTTCAAGGCAAGATAGCTATACCCTGATCAAATGTATGAGAGGCCAGACTAATGGCATGGTGATGTTATGGAAGATATTCCTCATATAAGAAGAAGGAAGATTTATCTCATATATTTATATCTGCTATTCATTTGAACTAAATTTAGGCAAATTTCTGAAATTTCAAAGCTTTGCTTTGTTTGATACTGAAAATTTACGACATGTCGAAATTCTACATTTTTGTCCACTATAAATGGTGATAAGAATACTAAAAGCATTGTGAAAAAAATCTAGTCCTTTTGTTACTGTTTTAATTGTTGGAAAAGCCCCTTTCTCATACACAATACTGGGGCGGGCGCTTGAAGTGTTGCCAACTACTCGCTGATGTAACAAGCAAACGGTTAATGAGTGCGCTCTAATTTTTTGGCAAGCGTAAGTCTGTTATGTCGTTTACAAGCTTACCTAAGCATATCGTTTTACGTTGCAGTTAAAAAAGTTATCGAAATGGAATTTAAACGCAACAGTTCTGTTGCTTTGTGTGTGGCTGGAAAATCGCAACCAGTCATTATTAATAAACTACAACATTTACGTGTGAACAAAATATTTGTTTATCGGACCATTATACGTTGCAATGACACCAGAATCATAAAAAACATTATGGGGCCAGAAATGGTTGGAAAGGTGAAAGTCAGAATTTAAAGTAATCAGGACAAAGCGCAGTCCAACTGGCTATAGATGTTAATGCGTCTGTTAGCAGCATGAGGCGCATATTAAAAATAAGCTACGCGAATTGAAGCCCTATAAAATAATAGAAGTGCAAGATTTGTCCCTTCATAGAAGAATGATTGCCTAGCAAGAGCAAAGGTATTGAAATGCTCGTACGTTGGTAATGAACTTGAAAACTTGATCTTTTTTAATGAAAGCATTTTTACGGTTAAACAATATGTAAAGAGGCAAAACGATCGTGTATGGTTAGAATGCAGATCAAGAGACAACTTAGACTAGTAAATTGCTCTGCTAGAGTAAGTGCCTGCATCAATGACGGTTTAGGCCACGTTAGCTACCACAGGAGACTCACCACTCGATTTCATTAAACAGGTTTGGTATCGTGGAACGTATTTCCACATCAACGTCAACTTTATTAATTCCCAAAAACGTACAAAGTTTCTCTATTTATACTAGAATGACTTATTCTAGAAAAAGCTACGATATATCGGAGAGAACACATATTTACATAATGGGTGCAACAAAGACAATCATATTTACAGAATAGTATTGTATAGGTATATCATAGATTTAATTCTAGAATGTTCTTATTTACATAACGGGTGAAAAGGAGATAACAATAAACTATGTAATAGGAGTGAGAGGAACAAACACAACTTATTGTCGTAAACGTAATTCTAGAAAAGTCCCACTCACAGATAAAGAGGGAAAGAGATTACATATATCATACTTGAATGTTCTAGGCGCAGTTTTGATGATCTTTCTAGAGTATATACTTAGACAAACTTCACTCATATACTGCACAGGGTATAAAGATGAACCATCAAATCTACCGAGAAAAGCTTTGCCACCTCGGCCATGTAAACAATTCGATAGAATTCATTGAATGCTTCAACAACACTCGCCATAGTCCTACAAGGCCCGTGAAACTCAAAATTGTTTTGCAAGTAAAAATTCGCAGATTGAACTCTTCAGCATATTCTCCTTACTTGAACTCAATGTATTTTCCGCATGGAAAAAGTTATCAACTAAAATAAAAAAAGAATATATGAGACGTGTGGCCTTTCCGTGCAGAATTGATGCCATTATCCACGCTATGGGTGATTACATCGAACAATAACGTATTTTTCCTAAATTTAAAATGTTTTAAAGATATGCAGAAGTTTTTAAATAAAGAAAATACAAATTTACAGAATTATGGCGTTTCTAACTGGCCAAATTTCCAACGCCGATCCTCGCATATCGATTCTGCCCATTTTCAAACAAAAATTGGTATTTTATTAGAATTTTCCAAAACCCACGCCCAAAAGTTAGAATGGTGCTATAACACGTTTCTAAACCTGGTATCTTTTTGCGGAATCTATCATTATGTATGTACATACATATCTTTGAATTAATGGACAAATGATAGAAATATAAAAAATCACTTAAAATATTCATTATTCATTATTCCAAAACAACATTCAGTTCTCAAGTAAGTTCTTTCCTTTTGGTCCGATTTCACATTCTTGGGCCACCTGTAATCTGCAGTATAGATAACATTATGCTAATGTATTATTGGCGTTTTATAAACGCCCTTTTATCATGCAGTAGGTGTTGATTTAACAATATTTCCAGTCCACAGTCAGGGCGGTCCCTAAAAAAAAAAATTATTAATTGGGATGGTTCCACCCAGTATCTGTGAAAACCACCAAATTAAAAGTAATATTTATGAAAAAATTCTGAAAAAACTTTCAGATAGGCTGTTCATCACTTTACGGGCAAACGATCATGACTTTCGGTGGAACATTTTTAGGAACGAGTGCTATTAATTAGAAGCTAAATTATTCCACACACAGTTTTTGTCATTTCGGACTCCATCTATCCCCTCACCCACAGGACATGTCATGATTTGGTGGACACTGTAAATACTTTAATAAAAGTTTATGAAAATGAAACCATTCGTACTCGATGGCAGCTCTTAGCGTACGAATAAGTAGAACTACTTCAAGTTGCCGTATGTATGAAATTTTGAAACATAAATTTGCAAATTTATGACAAAGTACGTACAAAGTACGAGCGAGTATATTAATTAATGACATGATAAGAAGGCAACAATAATAATAACACCAACTACCAAAAGCAAAAGAAACAATGATACGATGAATAGAGGTGCAATCCACCAAATGAATGACGATACGATAACAACTAAGCATTTTGGCCAAATGAAAGAGAGGGCAACCATTAACATTGTTATGTTTTGTTGGGTAAAAAGAAAATGTGAGGTTCGCCCGTAAAATGTTCTTTGAAATCGTTGAGAGGAATTGAATACAGTCGTCCACAATGAAGACATACCACGATCCAAGATACTTATCTTAGCCCGGTGCCTACCAAAGATGTGTAAATGGTGTGCGATGTTTCAAAAATACAACATGTACTTTGTTTTAAAATGGTCTAAACAAAATTTAAAGCAAAAGAAAAAAATCGAAAGAAACGAAACAATTTCAACTAGCTATAAAATGCCACAAGGCATGAATCCCCGAATAAATGGATGCCAGTGTGGATAAGAAACAAATCCTTTTATTTAGAAGACGCCCAACACCAGAGAGCATCACAACAAAGCAATGACGGCCTATTTGGTAAAAAGAACGCAGCAACAATGGTAACAATGAATGAAGGAAGCTTTTGTAGTTGTATTTCGAGCCATTATGTTGTCGGCACCCATTTTTAATGCTCCAGCGCTTTATGAAAAGCCATCGAAAAGCCTCTCCCCTCTCCAACGGAGTGTAGCTGAGGCCACAACTGAAACAAGAACATGGGACCCATAACAATAACAATTCGAATGGACCAATTTTTTGCCATCTTCTCCTTACTTTGTGCTCTTCCGACAGCAACACTACTAACAACAACGTTGTGAACGAGGAAACACCTCTCCAGCATGAATTCATAAAAACAACAAAGGGTCCTTTGGGAATTCAACACAAAACATGACTTTGCTTACAGGATACGAATACAAACAAACATGTTCGTTTTTCTTTTTTTGTCCTTCTTTTCTTTGGAATACATAAACAATATGGCGGCGACCCGCACCCCCAATTTCATCCATAGTGGAGGGAGGGAGGGGGAAGAAGTTTGTGAAACGATATTTGGGTAGTTTTGGGGATACAAAAGTCGTGTTGTAAATTGAGGGTTGCGGTAGGACATTTCGGGAGAAGTTTTTTCATTTTGAATTGCTGGGTTTTTGAGACGGGTTCTCTACATTTTAATGGCGGCTAAGACCACATTTATGCGCCGATTTAGGTACACATTTAATCTTAAATTATTTCACTCTTGAAATTCATTCACATTTGTGTTGCAAATACCTTTGTTGGTAACTTATCGTTGCAAATCTCTGTAACTGTTGGTATTCGAAAAATACTTCTTTTGGTTTCAGCACAGAGGGACAGATCGCATAATTTGATGCACTTTATTAAAAAATTCCTAAATGCAAAAAGTTTTTGCAAGTTCATATCTAACTCTAAAAATTGAGAACAAATACATATATATAACCATGCTCTCAATCAACACGGTGTAATTCCAAAAGCATGCTAACTGAAAATTTTCGAACATATGTTGCTTTTAACTGACACATATAGTTCTGGAAAGTGTTGAAAAATTGTAATTTGTTTGAGATCAGCTTTTGTCTTTTTATGTGCAAGATTTTTTACGCTGGTCCAATTGTCGACTCCTTCGGTAGTCAATAATCTAAAGGCTGATGCGCCAGATAAGTGGGTATGTCTAAAAATGCTCTCTTTTCATACGTTATATCTCGACTTAGTTTGGCGAAATTCTGAAAAATTTTAATTTTTCTAGCTGCGGGTTCAGTTCTCATAAGAGCAAGTAACTTCCTACTGCAACGCCTCTAAATATAAGATACACTTAGATAAAAATGATCACACACTGCTCGAGCGGTGCAGATGGATGGCTTGGCTTACATCGACATAGATTTTTAAGACGATCGAAAATATATATGTGGATAATAACTAACTAACTAACTACTATAAACAGAATGATGTATGTATGATCTGTATGGAAAAGCTTTTTTACTTTTGCAGGAGGCGATTGGAGTAGACATTTTTATCTATTATACACTGTCCATGGAAAACATTTTTAAGCTCTTAAAGCTCTTTCACCAATTCCTTATGACAAGTTATAACAGTGTTTTAGATAGCTTTTGCTTCCAAAAGTGTTAGGACGTACTTTTCTGTTTCGCTTATCGTCCTGGACCAAATCCGAATTTTTGCGCCGATTTATAACCATGGATGAGACATGGGTTTATCACTTCACACCTGGGACCAGTCTAGTACAAAAAACTGAATCCGAGGGCGATTCATATAATTTATTTGTTAATACGCTATTCCGTATCGGCTCCGTGTTTTGCTACCATTGTATACGAGTATCAACAAAATAACTTTGGTGCCTAAGCGGGGCCTTCCCATTAACTCTCCACACGGTAGCACCGTTCGGCAGAAAAAAACCTTAAGTGTTAGTAATGAGGTCACATATGGCTGAAATCATATTGGTGCGCAACTAAGTTCTCGCTGTTTGCCAATAGCGCCAGCTGTAAGTGCTAGTCGATTCTGACATAATCTAAACGTCATGAGCCAAGATTAGGCATATGGTAAACATACCGCCTCGACACAATAGCGAAGTTCTTTTGATTGTGTGAATATGTATGATTTTGTGCCAAATTATCGTCATATGCGGGAAGTATTGCTTTCCTTCATTGAATTGAAAAAAACGGCGGCTGAAGCTTTAAAAACGGTGATTTTGATGTTGATGACCGTTCGCATGAAGGAAGACGAGAAACCTTCGAAGACACTGAATAGACGGCATTGCTTAATTGGGATCTGTGTCAAATACAGGCAGAGTTTTCTTATCTATTAGGAGTTACTCGCCAAGCCATTTCCAAGCGATTGCATGCGTTAGGAATAATTCAAAAGCAAAGAACTTCAGTTCCTTGTAAGTTGAAGCCAAGGGACGTTAAGCGCCGTTTTTTTTCGCTTGTGGACAACTGCTTCAGCAACAAAAAAGGTATGGTTTTCTTCATCGTATTGTAACGGATGATGGAAAATGGATTCATTACACCAACTTAAAGAAAAGATAGTCATGAGGGCTGTGCGGTCGTGCTTTTACGTCGTGGCCTCGGCCGAATATTCACACTGCGAAGGTTATGCTCTGTGTATAGCCTCAAAAGATAAACAGTTTTACCGTGACGGAATTCGAGCTTTGCCAGAAAGATGGGACAAACTAGTAGCTAGCGATGGGCAATACTTTCAATGAATCATTTGTAAACATGTTTTTATAATGAACTTGCATTTTTATAAGGAAAACCATGAGAATTTAGTTGCGCTCCTAAACTTATTTCTTATCGTTACTAACAGTTTCCGTTCCCGTTCTGATAACAATCTCGATATCAAATCTCTGATAATGCGTTTCGCTGCTGTCTGTGGTTCTCAAGTCTTAAATCTCACATCATATCACACGTTGAAGCCCACAGTGCCGTATAATATCGTGAAAATTCTCTTTCTGCTTTTCCCTATTCATGTTTGGCTTAAATTTCAGTTTATCCTCGTACTGAACATGTTTCCATTGTGATTTCTTTGGGGCTTTTTCTTCCTTTTTTGTTTTTGTAGTCTCCGTAGTCTCCTTGTTTGAAAGGATCTACTTGAAACTTTTTCCAAAGTTTTCCTAAGAAAATTGTAGTCTTTCACCACATCTCGCTCTGTAGTTGCTGAAGACGATGTAGGAATTGTTTCTCATGAGTGTTTATCTATATGTGGCTACGTGCACTGGTGTGTGTGTGTTTGCCGGTTTGCGAGAGTTTGTGTGTTTAGTACAATAATTACAAAAATATCCTCCACACACTCACACATTCGTATAAAACGGAAATTAAACAATAGAATGGCTACGAAGGAAGAGGAGGTAGCAGCAACATTCACTCGCTCCTCCATGCATCCACTGTACATGAATACTTTTTCAAGGATTTGTTCTGCTTCAATGCTCCTGATTCGTTTTGCGTGACTGGCGAAAGGAAACATTTTCTTTTTTTGTTATGTTCTTTTTTTGTCGACATTTTCTTCAATTGAAACAACTAAAATGCTTACACAGATTTTGGATGAGGAGCTATTTTTTGGGTTTTACTTTTCTCAAAAGTGTTTACTGTGGCTTTTTTTAAGAGGTATGGAAGAGTGTTGAAGGATTTGATTTTACTTTTTAAAGAGATGTTACTTCACCCACACGGAGTTTTTTTACGCAATATAAAATAAATAAATTCATGTTTTATTATGAACCAATTTACTTCAAATTCCATTGGAAATAAACTGATTTGTTTATTAGTAACGGTTAAAAGTTAATTAAAAGTCTTTAGGTATTGGAATTGCTATACAATATTCCCAAAGTCAAAATGGAGTCATAATTAGGGAAGACTTGTGGCTCAAAATTTCAATTTCATTAAAACGCTGTATTTTGTCTATCTGCTGTAAATACTTAATAAATGAGATATCGGCATGAGTCAGGGATTACCGAACGCTAATACACCACCTGTGTAGAGAATCAAAGAGAAACAGAGTGTTATGTCTGTGTTATGAAAACTGAGGTTTTTCTGTAGATTCAGCAACTTCTGAAGATACTACTGGTGAATCAATAACCGAAACATCCAGAGTGATAGTTGCGGGATACCTCAGAAATGATTATTGTGATCAATGATTGTTATGATTAAATACAGGATGGCTGATAAACATTGCGACTTTATGAAACTCAAAGTACTTATCTTATTCACATAAATTAATTGTTTTTTATTCACCTGAAAAATGATAAATTTTTATTAAGCCTTTTTAATGTGTCTTAAGAAATATTGAATTTATGTTATTCATGGTGACGATTGTAAGATATCGTTATTCATTACCGCTTGGGTGATTGCAGCGGAAATTGCCTCAATTATCGTCGGAGTATCTTTTTTAAATCATCCGATTTTGCTAGTTTTTTTTTTTTCTTGCTGGTGTACAGAACAGTATACATCAAATCAGTCGTGAGAATAAGTAGATATTTCCAAATTGGAAATGTTTTTAAGGTTTCAGTAAGTTTAATTTGTTAACTTCCTGCTTGCAATAACCTCACAGCAAAATCAGGATACCCTTAGGGTCTAACCACATCCCGGATTTCTTCAAATCAACCTTTTGGGAAATTTGCCCTGCAGATTTCAATAACAGACCTGTCTATAAACTAAGTTCCAGCCTCTGTATAGATGCAACTCTCTTAACATCTTCAAATAAGATTCTGGTAGCAACATTTATCAGTCACTCTGTATTATCACCTTACGAAAGCAATAGGCAAGATGTTCATTGCTTGAATATCGAAAGACTGCATTCCTCTTGCAAAATAAATATCAAAAAGATAAGGTGGATTGAAAGTTAAATCGAACAGTGTACTTTTATTGACTACGCAATAGCCAATTATGTACTAATACAGGGTATCCGTCGGGAAGGTATACTACTTTGTTTTGACGCCATTTTGGTAAACATTAGTCTTGACAGTGCATATTTGGTAGAAACGTGGCAAATTTATTATGGAAAAATATTCGATAAACCAACTTGTTTTAATCGTTAAAACATTTTGTCAAAATCAATCGTCAATTACTGTGACGATGAGAAAGTTATGTGAAATTTTTGACGTACTATTTATCATGTAGTGAATGATTTCGGAGAAAGAGGGTCTGTAGCTGATAGGGCCAAGCATGGACCACAACGTACTGCAATGCAAGATCGGCTGAAAACATTACTGCTGCTCAAGAAAGTGTTCAAACAATCCATCAACCTCAATTCGATGCCGTGCTCAGGAGCTTGGTCTTCAAAAAACAACTTTGGCCACAATTTTGCACAAGGATTTGCATTTATTTCCATTTAAGATTCAATTGACACAAAAGCTTCTTCCACAAGACCATTTACGACGCCGTACATATGCCAATAGGTTGTTACAGCTCGCCCATGACAACTCCGATTTTCATGAAAAAATCATAATGAGTGACGAGGCACATTTTCATTTGGATGGACGGATATGTGAATAAACAGAATAGTCGGTTCTGGGCAATGGAAAACCCTCAAATTATTCATCAATCATCTGTGCATCCATTGAAAGTGACAGTCCGGTGTGCAATTTGGTCAGGAGGAATCATTGGACTTTACTTCTTTGAAACTGAAAATGGCGTAACGGTAACTGTCAATGGGGAGCGATATCGTGATGTGATTGAAAACTTTTTAACGTCACAACTGCATGTTTTGGGCTTGATTAACTTGTGGTATCAACAAGATACAAGATACTGTGAGATCTCTTTCCACCACAAATTATTTGAAGAAATGGTGATGTTGATTGGCCTCCACGGTCGCCTGATTTGACTGCCCGTACTTCCTTTTGTGACGATATTTGAAAAGCAAAGTTTATGCAAACAAACCAGAAACGTGTGAGCAACTCAAACAAAGCATTCGTGATCAAATTAATGAAATACCGCGTGAAATGTGTGAGAATGTAATGAAAAATGTGCTGAAAAGGGCTCGCAATTGTGAGGCTAACAGAGGCAAACATATATCTGATATTGTATTGCATACATAATTGCCGACATTATAAAAAACATTTATCAATATAAGATCCATTCTCTTTTGTTTAATCAAAAATTATAAACAAACAAAATAATATACCTTCCCGACGGACACCCTGTATTTGAAATCCATATTTGAGATCCATATTTGCGATCGGTGAAAAAGGAAAAGGATTTTCCAAATGGACACACGTATCGTAGTTCGTTCAACATTTTCCCCACATAGTAAAGTTTTCTTCTTCATTAATATGATACTAAAATCAGTTGAATTGGTTTTAGATTCTTGTAATTTGGAACTTTTAGAATATTTTTAAAACAAATTATGTTCAAACCTATTTTCAAATAAACGTATTTATTCTGCTCCACAACTACGGTGTGTGCTTGCAAAGTTAGATCATTTTGCTATTTATAAACATTTAAATGTATTTTTTTACATTTTGGATAAATGAAACCGTCCGTCCCCATACCTTCACCCGAAGGAATGAAGCGCTAATATAGCTTGATTCGCCAAAAATGTAACACACATAAATAAGCGTTTAAGTTATGAAGTATCTTCTGACCAAATGTGTTTTATGACTATTTAAGATGATTAAGCGATGTCCGTCTGTCTGGTTTGCACGATAACTGACATAAATCTTCAAAAAAGTTAAACTTAACTTAAAACTTGGTACAGCCGGGGACTGTATTGGCCAGTCCCATCTAATACAAATTGACCAATTTCCCCAAATTCAGTTTGTGCCCCATAACTCATAACTCGTAAACTGCAGAAACCTAAGTTTTAGTCCACTTCATTGCCTTCAAATACTTGGTAAAATGTGTACCTTCTGGTACCTCCCATACAAGGGACCGATTTAACCCATATGTGCTTAGTTTCATATGTTTAATTCAACTGTTTTGGTAGTATTTGAGAATGAAAATGACCCGCATTCACAAAAAATATATTTTTTTAGTAACTCCTAATTTAAAGACTACAGAATTTTTGTTCATTGTATTGACTTATGATGCCTGGTGAAACCAGAGACCCTTCTGGTACTTCTTTCCAGAACAACTGATTGAGTTTATCCATATATTCTTAAGCTCATATCTTTCAACCAATTGCACAGAATTCTTCCAAATTTGATACACATCATGCTTTTGATAAATTTAATTTTACTAACTTGAATATGAATATGAATAGTAATTAAACTTCTTCCTCTGCAAACTGTAATTTGCAGACTGCAGTAAATTAAATTTTTATCAATTGTATTTAATTGTAATATTTGGTCAAATATGAATAAAAATCGGCGGAACACCCACATAATTTCTAAAACCAAATCACCTAATTTAACCTTTGTAATCTTAAAATCATAACTTTCGTTCAACTGCATTAAATTCGCTATAACTTAACAAGCTTCAGACTTTTATTAATCTTAACTATGCGACTGAAAAGGATCTTTATTGGTGCTAATTATTTATTATTTAAATTATGCTAAAAGTGTAAGTGTGTAAAGCTACATCAGCATTTGCTTCTTTCAATTTCAGGAACGATTTAGGATGTATAAAAATCTATATATATAAAAATCAATTGCTGTGCGTTAGTCTCGCTAAAGCCCGAGAACGGTTGGACCGATTTGGCTCATTTTGGTCTTAAATTATTGGTAGAGTATTCCGGAACGTTTAAAAGGTTTTATTTGAAGTGATAGATGGCGTTGGAGATGAGATTTTTGCAATTAATTTTTTTTACCACATTAACATTGAATCTTTGAAGGCAAAACAACGTTTGCCGGGTCAGCTAGTCTAGTATAAATCTTTTTCTGAAATTTAAAATGTGAGTTTTACATATTTTAAACCGATAGTTTACCAAAAACCACTTATTCTATGAAACATTCGACGAGCTAATTCTACTCCTAGTGCAGATAACTTATTTTTGCTCAGAAATGGAAACTTATAAATAGCACGAAGCCAATCTAGTAATAATAACAAATGCAGAATATTCTTTCATTTTTGTAGATAAGCCAGAATATTCTTTAGAATATTCAAACTTCCAATTAAACCTCGATATTGTTACGAACCTAAGTTTTATAGTTCCATGTGAAATTTCTAATGAAAGTAGTTCCAACACTATGCTCATACTTAAGTGTAATGGATAAAAATAATGGCAAAAGTAAAGTAACAGTCCTTTTCCTATTTCAATGCTTCGAAATACAAAAAAATATGAAATAATGACCGATTTTTTCACGTTGTTTAAATGCATTGTGTTTAACTGCACATACACACGCACCCGTATTATGCCTACATGCATGCTTGTGCATATGTAGGATATGAACCATTGCTTACAGTCGTCTCATTAAAAAGTACTCACATAATACTATTCCTGGGAGACGCAAGTCTACAACCGCAATCTGGAGAGATGTCCTGTTGGACTCGCATTATCTTACAATCGGATAAGATCTGCAGTAAAATATCTTACACTCTATAGGTATGAAACGCATGATGTCTGCCAAATTTGACTGAATTCAGTGTAACTGCTTAAATGGTATGAAACTGAGAATATACAGGATAAATTGGGCAATTTGTGTGATAGGCGCCAAAAGAGACGTGGCGATGTTCCCCATTGTCTTTCTTAGACCGCAGTTTAGAAAATACTCAACGTGTACTAACTTTTATTTGCGCGACTTGATAAAAAATATGAAGGTAAGAATATATAGTTCATATTAATCATTTATAAGGGAGATACCAGAAAAAGCATGGTTAACAAGTCGATTTTTGGAAATTACAAAGTAGTACAATGGACAAAAATGTTGATTGCTACAGTCTACTAATTAGTAGTTACTGGAAAATCCCGAGTTTTGGAAAATTGTAGGAGATATACTAAAAGGAGCTATTCACAATCCCCTTCTACGATCTGGCAAAATGTTTGGCCGTGCCAGATTTTAAGAAGTTTAATAAAAATCTATGTCGTTATTTTTGGATATACACACTGACATTGCTTAATCGACTTAAAAAGTCATGAAAATACATTTGCCAACACATGCTTTGTACTTTAAACGCTTCCTTTTCGTATCAAATGATGTATATCCCCATTTCTTTCCTATGAAGATATAATAATACAGGGTGGCGCAATAGAACGTGCATATTTAAAAAATAGATTAAAAAATAAATACGAAAGGTATGGTTAAAATAAATCTAAGGCATTGTGTAGTAATAAATGGAGTTTATTTTTTAAAAATAACATCATCTAAATGATGACCCTCTCTACGACGGCACTCCTCTAACCGCAAACGAAAATTATTGAAAACTTTCTTCAGTAATACTGGTGTAATGGCTGCCATTTCACCACGGATATTCTCCTTGAGCTGAACGATGTTTCTTGGATTACTACTGTAGACTTTGTCTTTGAGGTATAGCCACAAAAAAAGTCAAGAGGCGTCAAGTCTGGACTACGTGGGGGCCATGGGATATCACCTCTTTTCGAAATCAGTCTGCCAGGGAACATCTGCTTCACCACCGCCATGGAGTCATTTGATGTGTGACAGGCGGCTCCATCTTGTTGGAACCAAGTTCTGGAATTCACTATTCTTGAACTTTCAATTTCTGGAGCCAAAAATCCGTCCAACATCTCAACATAGCGTTCCGTATTAACCGTGACGTTTTGGCCCCGCGCATTTTCGAAGAAAAAAGGACCAATTATTCCTCTGCCAGAGATTGCCCTCCCATACTGTCACTTTAGGACTATGCAATGGTTTCTGGTGTTTGATTTTGGGATTTTCACTGTTCCAGTAACGACAATTTTGACGGCTTACGAACCCATTCATAAGGAAATGAGCCTCGTCAGAGAAAAGGATATTGCCAAAATTGGAAAATCGATTAAGCATTTCATTAGAAAATGCGAGTCTTGCTATGAAGTCAGACTCTTTCAATTCTTGTGTTAATTGCAGCTTATATGGATGCAGTTTAAGATCCAATGTTAAAATTCGTTGCAAACTTCGTCGCGATAATTGTAAGACAGACGATCTCTTGCGAGTCGACATTTGTGGATTTCCTCGTACTGACTCCATAACTCTCTCAACATTGTCTTCGATCCTAAATGTGCTATGGCGACCATTTGCTTGTGGTTTAAATATTGAACCGGTCTCTTCAAAACGCTTTACCCATATTTTAATTAAATTAGCACTCGGAGCTTCACTAATTCGCCGTAGTCCATATTCAGCACAAAAATGCGCACACGCAAAATGCGCGACGCTCCCCGTCGAAGTGATTCATAGCGACTAAAACTCCATGAGCCCGCCAATCCAACGATGTAGGCGGGCAAAAAGAAAAAAATCGGCTGAATGCCACGTCCTCACTAATACTTCACATACAAATTACCCAATTTAACCTACATATTCCTAGGTTAGTATCATTTTTTCAACTTCGCTATATTCTACGGGGTTATCCGTATATAATGGTTTCAAAACTGCTAGTCCAGCAAGGCTGACAGCTGTTAAATACTTGCCATCTGAAGTGTTATTTATTTAGTGAAAGGTTTTCCTTTTATACATATGGACAGTTTAGCAACAGAAGAACACGTAAAAATTGGCAAAACTTATTATAGAAGGGGTGATTCAAACATAGACACTTTTCGTGAATTACGCGGTGATTACGGTCGTCATAATCGACCTACTGTGCAAGAAATTGGCAAGATTATGAAGAAATTTAAAAGACTGGTAGCCACATGATGATGGCCACGTCAATTGGCCACCATGACCATGCGATTTTGACGCCGTTAGACTTTCTTTTGCGGGGCTACGTCAAAGGTCGTGTTTACGCGGATAATCCCCAAACGTCCTGCTCGGAATGTGCAAAAAAGGGGTCGAAAGCTATCCCAAAAGGGTACTCTGATAATGACGTTGTATTTCATAAAGGCAAGGTTCAAGTATTATAAAGAAATAAAAGTTTCATCGAAATCATAGCTTTATGTGTCTTTTATTTAATCAGACTTTTGAAACCGAAAAATGGATAGCCCTGTATATTCAGTACAATTTTGCACGCATCAGACATTTAGCACTGGAAACGTAAATATATAATTTGGCTTATTTAGCATAAATCAGTGATGTCTCCATAATTTCTAAGCAGAAGTAAATTATAGTTTAGCTTTCGTTATTGCGTTTTAATTCAAGAACATTTTGTCTGCATAATCACCTTGTAGAAATTTTTTATCCACTGTAATCAAAACCACTCAGCGCAATACTGTAAAGCTATACCACTGTCTCCTTATATGTATACGATATTTAAGGCGTTTGGTCTTGCTATTTTTTAGAAGCTCGCTCTAGTACCTTCTTTTTGAGGTCAATGTATAAGAGAGCATTCTAAAATAGTTGTAGTTGTTGGCACTTTTTGTTTCATTTGTATGCATTCATGAATGCTCCTGTAATGATCATACAGATCCAAACAAATAAACAAAAAAGTGTTACTTTAGAATGGTACACATTAACGTGCGAATATGTGTGTGCGTGTGTGTGTAAGAATGTTATACATATGTAAGCAGGACGTTGGCAAATGACTGTTATTTGCAGATGTAAATATTAATGTTCCGGTGGGAAAATGGAAGTCTGAGAAGGCCTGAATGCAGGCTTACAGAAGGTGACTCATTGCTACCTGTTTAGTTCTTTTCACTCTCTCTCCACTAATAGGCGGTATTGTAAACCTGCAAAGAAAGATCCTGCTGCAGGGGCAAGGTTGACTGGACCTTTTAGAAGGAAATGGCAAACCTGCTACCAGGCTTTCTCCAAGAGACCTGTGGGAAAGGGTCTACCAGGGAGCTTTCATAAGGCCTATTTATGGCAGTGCCTTTCCGATTTTGCCGCGGGTTTCAAATACTCATTGTTCTCATATATATATATACATGTGTATACCTATACATACATATATACCTATACATACAGAGATGAATGTTCAGTTGCTGTAGTCATTGTTAACAATGGTTAAACCAAATTGTTACTGTAGCCCAACTGCAGATATTGCAAAGTGTACGCCTCATTGTAATGGCTGTGGCTGCTTGTTGTGAGGCGTTAACTCCTTCTGTTGCATGTGCCACAGTTGCAATGGCAGAGATACTGCCATAAATATGTTTATAGATATATGTACAGGCACACGTTTACATGTGTGTGTCAGTGTGTTCATTGGTTGGTTCATGCGTTGCTATTATTGTAACACAAAAGGCTATAATCATAATTTCATAAAATATTTCACAAAAGCTTTCAACACTCTCAGAAATGCAATGTAATTATTATTGTAGCTGTTTCTGGTGTAACTGTGGAGGCCGCCTTGCCAGCCATTGGTAAGAAAACATACTCGTACATACATCATCATCATCATCACCAACAGCCAACAGCACCAGCAACAGTGGCAGAACAGTGAAATGAACAGTCCCAACGCCCCAAACATGCAGAAATGATTTAGTAATACAAGAACGTGTATTGCGCGTACTTCTGTTCGAATGTAAGTGTGTGCGTACGTATCCGCAACAAGTTCAATAACCCAAAGTCATTTATGCACTCCGTTGATAATACTGAGACGAATGACGGAGGTCCAGGCCTCAGGAGAATAAGCAAAACGAAATGACTGAGATCACTCGATATTAGCTCAGTTTGAAATATGTAAAATCCAATACATGGTGTGCAAACAATCGACATTAGGGAAAACCTGTTTTCTTATTACTCGAAGGAAGCAATTTTAGGAAAATACGGTCAACAAAAAAACCGATCAAAGCATTTTAATCTAATCTAGTTTAATCTAGTTTTTTCTTTGGTGCAAAGTTAAATGGATAATTTAAATTTTATCTTTATACCTTTTCCCGAAGAGAATGAGGGCGCAAACCATTTGAAAAAACAGAAATGGAACACCCAGGTGGAAGCATTTAAAAAATCAATAATTTTTGGCCAAATGTGTTTCACGACATTTTAAGTCGGTTGAGTGATGTCCGTCTATCTGGTAGACACGATAACTGCCCTAAATTTTTATGAAACTTCGTAAAGCTTGCTACAAACTCATATTTTTTTCTGATCTTAGCCAAGGATTACAAATATACCCCATATACCCCATGAACCAACCTCTTCCACAAATTTACGGATTTTTTTCAGCAACCTGCGTTTTTGTTAGTGGTTTCAAAACCGCCGGTCTGGTAATGCTGTCCACTGTTAAATACCTGGCATCTGAAGTGTTATTTATTTAGTGAAAGGTTTGCCATTCACCAATATGGACCATTTAATAACCGAAGAATGCGTAAAACTAGTTAAAACTTACAACAAAAGATTCGATTAATCGAACAACAATTTCCTCAGCGATGAAGCTCATTCCTCGGTGGTTACGTCAACAAACAAAATTTTCATATATGGGGCTCGGAGAACCCAGAAGTGATTGTGGAAAAACCATTACATCCAGAAAATTAACTGTTTGGTGCGCATTATCGTCTGAAGGTGTAATTGGGTCGTATTTTCTTTTCAAGATGATGCTGGAGGAACTGTTACCGCCAATTCAGAGTGCTATGGCCGTATGATAACCGTTTTTTTATGGGTTGCAATTGCAGATTATGAGCTTGATTATATGTAATTTGGGCAAGACGGTGCCACAAGCCACACGACACGACCGATTTTGGCTTCATTTCACGTAATTTCACGTTGTGGCGACGTTAATTGATCACCAAGTTCATGCGATTTGATGCCGTTAGACTTTTTTGTGGTGCTACGTCGAAGATCTTTTTTCCGCACATAATCCCTAAAAGTTAGAGCGTTTAAAAACCAAGATTCATCAAGTTATCGCCAAGATGCCGTCCGTAATGTGCGAAAAAGTACCTCAGAAGGATTAGCTGCCGCATTCAATCTATCAACACGATCAAATAAATGACGTTGTATTTTGTACATAATTTCGTACTAAAAGGGTTCCACAAAATAATCATTCTACCGGCTATCCCAGATCACTTTCTTTGGGATATTTAAACCCCGCGCCTATGAGAGAACAAGCCACAGGTCCACCGCTTGGGAACTGCAAAGAGACCACTGCTTCTTTGTGCTAAATTTCTCAATTCGTATTTGTGATATTTTAAGGTAAGTTAGTTTAGTTAGGTTAGTAAACTTATCTTAGCCTTACCTTAAATTACACAGAATTAAGTGCATTTGAATGAAAAATGTGAATCTAGGATTACATGGATTAAAATAGGTAATTTGTATGGAAGTTATCAAAGAGGGCGTGGTTATTTGTTCGATTTGTAGAAAAACTCGTCAACTCTGCCAAGCATTATAATGCAATACAACTGACAAACATTGCAGTACCCGCAGCCTACAAAGGAAGAAGAAAAACTCTAAATTTAAAAAGATTGGACAATTTGTATGGGGTGTAGGAATGTCCTTCATTTCCTTTTGAAGAACTAAGATTATTAAACATATAGTCGTATATTGTGTGCCAAATTCCGCTGAATTCAGTACAATTTAATTGACAGATACGAAACTAAAAACATTTACATTTACATTTTTTTTTTATAAATCAATATTATTATGAAAACAAATTAGGTTACTGTACTAAGTATAAATTACAGGGGAAAGATAGAATTTCGGGAAAATCCGCAATGTATTACACGATGTACCAGACTGGGTGTGGTACTGCTCTCCATTTATCAAGTATGACTAATTTAGTGCAATTGAATACAAGATATTAACATAAGAATACATGAGTAAACTCAGACATAGGTATGGGAGGTACCAGAAGGGGTGCGATTAATCGGAAATTTTTTTTCAAATTCTGCCGAGAATAAAGACCAGTAGAATAAACAAGAGTCTAGTTGCAACAGTATACGAATGAGTTGTATAGAAAAAAATTAGTTTCGGAAAATTCGCAAAATTTCTGTGGAAGCTTCTAGATATAGGCCATTTGGAGGCACCTCTGGAGAAAGGCTCAGGAAAATCAAAATTTATGTAGTCACGAGGATAGATTGATGGACAAGCTTGTAGATGGTGATCCTGAAATGTATAGAATTACAAACTCCTACGACGCTGACAACCCAGACGGATTGATGGCTCTTTCCAAAGACGTTACAGCTGTTAAAACGGCTAATTTGTTCCTGCCAAGACATCAGACCAACTTTATTGATTTCGATGAGTTTAATATTTGTCTTAATAACATGCTAAATGACAATGTTGACGCTGATCCCAAACCATCGCCATCAACGGCAATAGCTGAAACTATTTCAACGACCGATGTGGACCAAATTTTTAAAGTGAATTCGTTGAAATACAAAAGCAATACAGCACCAATACCACCAATGGATACGGAGGTAATCAACAGCAGTAATTCTTACAGTAATGGCCTGTTTGCTGGGAAAGACATTTTGAACATGGTTCAATTTGAAAATATGGAATTTAATTTTGAATTTGAGTTGAATGACGTCGCAGTCACTGGCTCCTCCTCCCCACAATTACATGATCGAGGATAATTCAGATCTAAATCTGATGGAAGCACTTCCACTGCAACGGTGTAGGCGTCTGTGACTACTACCGCCAACGATGATGACGATCTGACCTGCCAGACAGGTGGGTGTCGTTCAATTGACTTAAAAGATCATAAAAGACATTTGGATACAATATTTGTGGACGCCAACCCTGGTGCCGTTCGCTCTCAAGGCCGTAATCTTGACGAGGAATGAAGAGAGTCAGTCGAAGAAAGTCACTAAACGTTGTAAGTTTAAAAGTGCTCTGCTCTGTCACGTTAATCTAATCCGTTTTGTTTATTGCAGTTTTGCCAAGTCGAAGTCGGCCTAGCTTTTGGGAAATATTATTTGTTTATATTTAACTTTCCTTTTTTTTTTAAAAAAAAACTTTAACATCATATTGTAAAATAAAAGTGAATTCAAACTATTTTTAACCCATAAATAAAAGTGAATTCTTACATTTGGGGGCTTAACCGGGATATATTATTATACTTATGGGGATTATACTTAATGCTTCGAGCACTTACTGTTGGGTGAAAGCAAAGAATTTAAAGGATCAAATAATAACAAATCAGAAAATAGTAATAAATAGAAATCCCATTCTTGAGGAGTGTTAAGCCCTATAAAACTCGTATGCTGATGATTATTTTATGCCCGTCTTTTTCGCAAATGCCAAAGTCACGATGACAAATGCTGCCAATTTTAAAAAAAAAACTCATCCCGCACTGAGGTGTTTACTTTTGTGCCACACTGTACTTTTATGCATCACAGAAGCACGCAAGAAAATCCGATGTTTATTAAAGAAAACTTAATTTGGATAAGCATTTATTTGGGAATGGAATGTTTACAAAATAAATTAATTGACGATTTTATGGCGGAGGATTCCGGCTTTTTCCTATCTTTAATTCATCTTCTTCTCGTTTTCTTAATTCATAGTTGTATTAAAAGAAGAAGGACTGAAGCATCTCTAGAAAAATTTACATTTTTTACTATTTAATCATTTATTGAAAACAATACTTGATCGCCTTAATAATCGGTGTGGCTATCAAAAAAAAAATTCTATAAACTCAAGATTTTCACTTAAAAACAAACTAATTCAATATTTTATATATAAAAAATAACGTTTTCACCATCACTTATGAGGCGGTGAGTTGCTAAGTTATTCCCAATGCAACGAATCACAGGATGTACAAGTCGGCCTAATCGTCCAGCACGAAAGAACTTGCCTTCACAAGGACTACATGCTCGTGTAGAAAAACTATTTTTTCAGTATTTTTTCAAAAGATTTGCCATTTATTCACTGAATAACATACGAAAGGAGGGATGTAGACGCTGGACAATAATTCCTTCCCGGTTTCCTCATTTAGCACATATGCATTGTCATAGTATATTTTCTTAATTACCGAATAATTGGTAAAATTGTTGAAATATGACTGACAAATGTCCTTTCCAGGTGAGCTGTTTTTCTCGTATGAATAAATTCCAGTTCCAAAAACTATTTCCTAACTAGTGATAAACATCGCCTGCAGATTTCAACCTTGTCAATAAATTTCTCAAATCTGTTGTAGCTTTCGAGGTAACAAAACATTGGTAAAATGATGACAAATGCAAATGACAGATCCAAATTTTAACAGGTGTTGCAAGTCTGGCCAAATCTAAGCTTCTATATCTACCGCCATTGATTGGGGTTAACAGTGGCGCGGTATCGAATGCTGTCTTATCTCCTTTTTCCAACAGAAAATAGTATTTTTTGGTATGATTCAATAACCACACTCAGAATATGTGCCAGCAACTGTGATGATTTTTTATGATTAACGAATAGATGCTAACAATTTTAGAAAAGTTCGGAAAAAGTATAATTTTATAAAAGTTGTATTCAGTAATTGTATGAGAAAATGTTGATCCTACAGTTGTGTCATCCGCAAGACATACCATTGTGAGAGATGCATCGACTTATTTCAAATAATTGTGCTCATCAAAAAAGTCCTCTACATCAACTTTGCGTGTTTTTACAAGGAAAATTTCTAGTTTTTAGTATTTTTCGGTTGATGTGGTTGGCCTCCTAAATACTTTATGAGCTGAGATGTCCCTTTTCAGTATCTGCGCTATACCACCCTATATAGTTTGTAGTAAATATGAAAATGTGGCAATTGTTTAGAAAACGCTAAAAAAATTCATTATTCTAAGGATAGGAAAGTTTTCTCCAATGGATCGATTTTGCCGGATAGGTATGAGTGTCAGACCCGAAATTTTGTTATACGTTATACGTCGGTTTAGCCAATATATCCAGGCAAAATGAGAACAGTAACCGCGACCACAATGAGGCATATTTCAAAAATGTAAGAGTTAGAATAAATTTTTTCACCATTTATACAATAATACGGCATATTACTATTAATTAGCGGATAACGGTAAAAATTATGAAATCTTCGGCGTGCTTCTCGTACAGGCAGATTATTTAATTCTGGACTGACTTCGGCCGATGTCAAACTTAAAATGCTTAAGTACAAATATGAGCAAATTCAACTGCTTCAAACTGAGACACGGATGGTGGAATACATACATAATGGCGTCTCAGATGAGTATTTCCAGTTGCATCATATGGAATGACAAAATGAATATGCTGCCATCAAATGGTGAGCATAACATGCAGTTTAGATATTTATTCAATGTTTTTTGGATTTGGCTAATTTCTGATACGTGTGATATACATAGAGATTTCGAATGTGGACTTGGTTTTTTTCAGATCCAATTTAAAATGTTGGAAATGCCTGTTACATTTGTATCTTCACTTGAATGACTCCATTTAATAACCAGAGAGTCGCGATCCACTCAGTTTCTGCCAAAACCCACAGAAGTTTTTACATCAAACTACATATTTTGGTATCGTGGACCGTATTTCCACATCAACGTCAACTTTATTAATTCCCAAAAACGTACAAAGTTGCTCTATTTATACTAGAATGACTTATTCTAGAAAAAGCTACGATATACCAGAGAGAACACATATTTACATAATGGGTGCAACAAAGACAATCATATTTACAGAATAGTATTGTATAGGTATATCATAGACTTAATTCTAGAATGTTCTTATTTACATAACAGGTGAAAATGAGATAACAATAAACTATGTAATAGGAGTGAGAGGAACAAACACAACTTATTGTCGTAAACGTAATTCTAGAAAAGTCCCACTCACAGATAAAGAGGGAAAGAGATTACATATATCATACTTGAATGTTCTAGGCACTGTTCTGATGATCTTTCTAGAGTATATACTTAGACAAATTACACTCATATACTACAATATATACGAGGTGTATTCAAAAAATAAGGTGCATTTTCAAATTTCGCGGCCTTCGTACATTCGACTTTCGATTATTATTTTTTTTTTATGTTGGTACACTCGTCTCGAAGATATGTTGACGGTTTTATCCATATAGCATATTTAGTTTGTTTGTTAGAGGCATAAATAAGCCAAGTAGTTTGCGTGTCCGCTAAAGGCTAAAGGATATTAAGCTCAAAATATGTGAATGAAATGAGTCATTTGTATGGAAGGTACCAGAAAGGGCGTTTGTAATCGGCTTACATTTTCGGTCTATATGAAGTAATATGAAGACCAAAAACGTAGACTGCTTCAACTGATTTTAGCCGGATACAATCTGGTCAATTATTAGTTTTAGTTTTAAAAAATTGCATTCATTCAGATTTACGTGTCTATCAGCCAGCCAGACAGACGGACATTGGTCAATCTACATAAAGAGAAGTCATAAAACGCACTTGGTCAAAAGGTATTTGGTGCTTTAGATAGACATATATTTCAGAGTATCGTATTTTTGCTGGATCAAATGATATATACCAGTATTCCTTCAGGAGAAAGTATAATAATAAGCTTGTGTCGACTATTATTATAATTATAATATTCCACAGTCGTATAACGTTCAACTCGCTATCTGAAATAGAACCTAGATTATACGAATATTTACTCAAACTTACCCGGTTCGGTAAATAAATGGTTTAATTAAAGTTTTATAAACTTCGTTCCAAAGTGTGCTCACATCGCCAATAGTAAATCTCATATACTATCCTCTAATATATTATGAGATTGGTGGCTTACTCTTTGTGTAATATAGGTATTTATACGATCCTTTTTTTACAATCGTAACTCAACATAGCCTATGATAATTTCGTGATTGACTGTATTATGATAGTAAATTTGGATGACGATCGGTTTGGCCATTTTAAAAAATTTCCGAAAAAGGCCGCCCATTATCGTATTCATACTTCCGAAAGATCGATCAATAACTTGGCCCACCCTTGTTAAAAAAGTCACTGCAAATAGCGTATATGCCATATATTATCTGTATACCCCTTACAGTTTATGAGAAACAACGTTTTAAAATGCTAAGACGTATGGGCGGTTCATGTCAACTTTACTAAAGGTAGTGTACGACAATTTCGTGATTGGCAGCAATTTGCTGCCAAGATGTTCAATCAGTTAGTTTGGCTGCTGGGAAACATTTTTTAAAAGAGGTGTGGCACTGCCCGCTTTTTGTTCGAACATATTTGCATATTTCCATATCGTATCGTAGCATATGTGTCAAATCGTATTTTTATGCTTGCAATAGTTATGTGATGTGGCCATCGAAATTTAAGTTCTGTAAGCGGTGCCACGCGTCTTTTTCCAATCTTGAGTATATACAGAGTATAGTATAACACATGATCATTTCATGATTCTCGGTAGGGTACGAGTATATACAAAATCTCTTCTTTATATCTCTATATCACTAGAAATAGCCATTCAAAATTGTTATTTGTGTGGGCAGTGCCACGTCCCTTAGTCCAATCAATAAGTAATACATCCTATGACACCTATCAAACAAATGTACCATGAAAAATTCATGGCAATCGATCCATTAGCTTAGACGCCTATTTTATATGTATGAATACTGAAAAGTTGTCAAACCGCGATTACTTACTTTCTATGCCAACCTAATCGGAATTGCATTAGTGATTCAATAAAATTTGTACTGCAGCTGTTAGGTTAGTTGTAGCGCCTATTGTAATATTCGATATGCAGGGTGCTTACTGGGATGTTTGAAATTCTCATGACCTAACTTTCAAAAATACCTTCAAAAACATGAAATTTTTCTGAACGTGGTCGATTTGGTATTTTATAGCGTATATAAATATGGTTGGTTTCTAAGCCATCACATTAAATCAATGATCGATCAATAAATGCATTTTACCTCATAATATGTACAGTTTTTTTTAATTAGAGGGGGACCGTAGATGAGTAGATAGAAATTAAGCTATCAATATTTTTTAAACGATTCACATTTTCCGTAATCACTTCAATTGTTTAAGTGTGGCGATATTTTTCAGCTCAAAAATTTTTGCTACTATCAATCATTGTTGAACTATTAATGTGAACTACTTCCTGTATTGACTGCATTTGCAGCTACTCAAACATTACCAGGTTTGATGACACTAAACTCCGCCAGCCATCAGCTGCATCATCGACACTTTCAGCAATATATAAAAACACACATAGCACAAGTATATGCAATTGTCATCGATGACAGAAATATTTACAAACTGAAATTTATTTCAATATTGTGTTTTTGTGCGACATACGAGTTCATGTTCTTGCATGTTGCACTTTTTGCGTGGTGGAATTGTGTAGTCAACCTATTTGCGGCATCACTTGTCGCACTGGAAAGTGTCATATTGCTGGTAGGATGAGTTTTCACTTTAGTAACTTTTTGCATTGTTTTCTTTCAGCATTATGTTTATGGTATTTTAACGGAAATCCATTACGGTTTCATACTATTTGAATTTTGAAAGAGATTTTGGTTTTGGAACAGTTGAAAACATGGAGTATGTAAATGCATTTCATTAAACATTCTACACTAAACAAACATATATCAAAGTTATCGTTGCAAATCCACAAGAAGTGGGGACTCAATAGGTAAAATGTAGTACGTAAAATACTTAAGTAGGGCATTTCGTAAAATTGCTAGCCTGCTAAGCACTTGTGCCTTATAGATTCCAATTCTCAGAGATCAGTAAGCAGCATTTCGAAGTCTTGGAATCTTATGGGCTGCTTCACTATTTCGAACGAATATTCATGCGGGGGAAGGTGATTCGCTCGAATTCAATTCAAAAGCTTTCTTTCGCTTGCACTTACGCATGTTAAAGTTCGGTCCTTCTCTATTTGGACATTATTGCCATATTTAAAATTTTGCGCTTTAGATGCCATTTTCTCAAAGATGACAAAACCCACACCAAATTTTTTGGAGGTACAAACCAGATTTTGAAGCCGATTCAGCTTAGCCGATTTTTTGGCGAACGGAACTGTCGCCCATTCAACCGACTCCGATAAGCCGCCGATGACATCGGCTGGTTTCAACCGCACCGTTTGCATACTCTTTCACTCGAGCTACGAATTTTGTATTTCATCCCTAATGTTGTATTACTATGCTATGCATATCTGTAAGCTTTTTAAACAAGTTCCTTTGGGCTTCGTTTGGTTAATTCCAAAAAAAAATTTAATCTCAAAACTGAAAGATTTTGAAGATTTTTTTTAATAAATAATAGTTACGAACCAATTTCTGAGAAAGATTGTATTGGATCTGAGAAGAATGTAATATATATTACCAGAAAATGTTCCCCAATCAGTTGCATGCAAAATATTCAACGAAAATTGTAGTAAATAGTGGGCTAACAGCCGAGTGTTGGTGTTATTTGCAAGTTGTGTTTTATTATAAGTGGGAATTTTTGGTCAATACTTTGGTGATGGCTACGGCGATCCATTTTCTTCACTTAGTTGAACTCTAGAATACATAAATTCTTAAAGTTTTTGAAATATGTTTTGCTTGCTGTTATTTGCCACTTTGGGCAGACTAAATTTTTGGATTATTTCTAAAAAGGGAACCTTTTTTAATATTTTGTTGAATACATTCATCTTAACATTTGTCCTTTGTTTTTCAATATTTGCCTTCGATGAGTTTACTTCGGCTTCAAACTCTGATACAAAGAGCTCTACCTGCAAATGATCAGCTGCAAACAAGAGGGAGAGGGAGAAAGATTGTTTGTCCAGATAAAATTGTCACAAATAACATAAACCGATCGAACTCTATCAGGCCTGTCACAGAAAACCATTTCGATCGAAATGGTTTCCAATTCGTAATTTGGCCTCCAATTGTCCAAAAAATCTTTTATATCAATAAAAGATACTGTTTTTTAATAGACTGCGGTGAAAATAAACATATTAATTATTAATTTAAACAATTATTGCGTATTTTTCGGGGATAGCACAGCAAGCAACTTTTTTTTTGACTACTTTTTAATGCAGTATTGCCACCTTTTTTTCGTGTAAACCACAAGTAAAAGTAACTAATTTGCAATAACATTGCATACTGGCAAGTTTTGACGAAACAAAACGAAAGGCACAACAAACAAAATAATTTCTGAAAACATGTAAATATGGAAAAATTTTCTTAAATTATTTTATTTAGTAACAATTCGCGTTATTTTAGGAGAAAACATAGGAGTCCCGCACAAGAGCGTATATTGGCCGAGTCTATGGATTCCCACCAGGACACAGCTAAGGGGTATGTAAAGGGAGATAGGGTGGCAGCTGAAGCGTTGTGGGCTGAACTAACCGCAAAATTAAATTCCTCCGATCCGCCAACCAAGGACATCAATGGGTGGAAAAAAACCTGGGCGGACTGGAAGGTGTTTGTAAAAAGAAAGCTGTGCCACAACAAAAAAGAGGACAGACATCGCAATTGTTATCCATTGGGAACATATGTGGCGTTCAATGGCATCAATAACCCGCCACATCAGCGTCGAGACAGTGCTTCTTCCTACAGTGATGTCAACATCTTTTGCTATAATGATATTACGATCAGCAAAGTTGAAATACTACTATCAACAAATTCTTACCTATTGCACATTGGAATGCTCCAGTCGCAAGAAACCGAAGGGCGATAAAAAGCTGCAATATCGGATGTATACTCGACCGCTTCAGATCATCCTTTATTGAATCCAACACCATAATAAAGCCTTCCTTGTTCAGGCGATAATAACTAATGAAACTAAAATAAAACCAATAATTATAAAATAACATTGTTGTAGCAATGTAGTTATGTGTGTATGAACATACACTGAGTTTGGGTATGCCAAAGGATCCGAGGCATCTCTCAAACTTCGACGGCGCAATTTTTCGGCAGACCAATGACGCTCTTGTGCCTCCATCACAGCCACTACGGAAATTCCGGGCATGTTTAGTTGTTTTGTTTTTTTTTTTTAGTTAATCTTTTACTCAAAGAACTGACACTTTTTACTTTACAAACTTTAATTATCGTCTTGTCACTTGTAATAATTTTAACACTTTTGCTTATTTTAAAGCAGCTGAAGCGGTCTTTGCTTTTTTCTTCGCGTACTTCATTCTTTGCGTTGTCATATCAAAAAAACGGGATATCTTCAATTTGGGAATTAACAAAATCGATCGATTTCTGAAGAAGGTTAAACCATATCGACCGATTTGGAAAATGCGAATTTGAAACCATATCATAAAATTCTGTGACAGGCCTGTATATGTCCTATTAGAGTTTGCAGTTGCTGCATTGTTTACTTTTTTGATGTGAATAGAGAAAATTTTAACAAACTAACGGTAATAGTATTATTTTACACTTATCATTTGCTATCCATTCTAAATATTTTTACTTCCAAAATTCTATTTTGTTGTCTTTGCCATTTGCATTCGCGATGTTGACGATGCGTTCGGAATAGGGAAACGCAATTTTAAATGATAATGCTTAAGTTTTCGTTCGAGTGGTCGTTCGCGTAGAAGTAAAGTTAGAGAAACGCAAATCAGTTTTCTTTCGCTTAGAACAGATAGATGGATGGATGGGTGGATGGATAAAGAATAACAGTAGTTATTAAATTTGTACTTCTCTTGAGACACTTCTCTTAGTTTGAAATAAAAAATAAGCCAATGACTGAAGTTAAGGAAGCAACTTTTATAATAGATTCATCATAGGATTGTCAGGCGGGATGTAAGATAGTATGACTATCCAGGTGCCACCGGGGCAATTTTGCTCCGCCATGGTGGTATTGGCAGCCACCTATAAATACAGAGCGGTGCACCAATTGCAATGCAATAAGAAATCCAAATACCTTTTTAAAATGAATGCATGATGTTTTATTTACTTATTTTATTTTATTTATTTGTTTTTTTGCGTACTAAATTTAATTTTATTTTATACAGGGTGGGCCATAAGTTTAAATATTCAATTAAAAAAAACTACGAAACATAAAAAAAATATATTTGTATTTTTAAAAAGTAGAAGCATGGGAATTTTTAAGACTTAAAAATAATGTTGTCCAAATAGCTTCCCTCGGCTGCTTGACACTCTTGGAAACGAAGTCGCAAATTTTTTGAAAACTCGTTGAAAAGTTGTTTTCGGTATTTTGTTACTTTCCTGAATAATGTTCCTCTTCAACTGCTCTAAATTGGTCTGATTATTCTCGTAGACTACCGATTTGAGGTAGCCCCATAGAAAATAATCGCATGGAGAGAGATCGGGGCTACGTGGGGGCCATTCAATATCCCCCCTTTTCGAAATGAGTTTTCCAGGAGAAACATTTTTCAGCAGCTCTATGGATACCCTAGCCGTATGACATGTGGCCCCATCCTGTTGAAACCACATCCTCGAGGTATTGCCTTGAAGTTCTTGCAAAGCTGGCACCAAAAAGTCTGCTAGCATGTTGCAATAATTGTTCGATCTAACCGTCATCGCATGCCCTCTTTCGCCCACAAAAAAGTATGGTCCAATAATATCGGTTGACGTTATCCCAGCCCATACGATAAGCTTAGGGCTGTGAAGTGGACGTTCATGCAAGCGTCGGGGATTAGTCTCGGACCAGAACCGACAATTTTGCTTGTTCACATGGCCATTAAGGTGAAAATTGGCCTCATCACTAAAAATCACGTTGTTGAAATTGTTGAACCGCTCTAGCATCAAATTGACAAAGTTAAGTCGGTTATTGGCATCATCGGGCTTTAATTCTTGGACTATCTGAATCTTATAAGCCTTCAAATGCAAATCACGTTTCAAAATTCGTCGTAAAGTTGTTCTTTTGACATCCAAAGACTGACTTCTCTTACGTGTTGACTGTTGCGGATTTCGCTGAACTGAAACACGAACACGCTCCACATTGTCGGCTGATCTTGCAGAAACTGGGCGACCACGAACCGTAATTGGTACTGTTGAGCCGGTTGTTTCGAACATTCTGATCCGTTTTCGTATCACATTGGCGCTTGGAACTTCACTTAAATCGTGTAAACCGTGTTCATGCCGATACAAACGTCGTGCAGTAATCACTGATTTATTGTTTTAGTAATACGCTCGGACACAAAATGCACGCTGCACTCCCGTGTACGGCTCCATGGCGACTAAATTTCCAGGAAGCGGCGCAGCGAACAACATATTTCCCCGCCAGCCCGCGCCACGCGTTACCGAGAAATTGAAGAATTAAATCGCCAACACTCATATGGCCCACCCTGTATAACTAATAAGTTTTGAAGATGACACATCGTAAATTATCTCTTTGTCATTCACGCATATGCGACAACTTATTATAAAAATATTCATTGATGGATCGCCTCAATTCCTTGGTTCCCCTTTGTACACCTCTTGCTTGACATAACCGCATAAAAAAATTTGATTGAGTCAGGTCAAATGACCTTGGGAACCAGCAAAAAATGGAGTTGCTGGATATTAATTTGTTTGAGAAATTTTCCCAAAAAAATCCTTCCGTCCGTTAATAGTGACGAGATTCGTTCGTCACCCTGTTGTTATATGTATACTGATAATGAAAACACAAAGATAAACAAATACATGTGTACCTATATAAAGCAGGACAGACGCCTATATAAAGCAGCATGCGCAGCCAAATTTTAACATTTTAATAGCGGTCCACAGGGTCATGAACGATATACCGACTCCTCATCGATCACATCATTTATCGCCATTTGCGGTTCCTTTTTTTTGTCAAGACAATTCCAAATACACATTATTTATTTGAAACTCCGATAGCCCCTTGTTCATAATTTTAAGACTTTCTATAGAAAGAATTAAACCTTGCAAAGTTGAGAGAAAGCGAAAAGCACGAAGTAAATAATAAAATTTATTTTTTTACAAAAAATTCGACAAAAAAATCGACTTGTAAAAATATATTTAACTTTTTTCAGTTCTAAAACAAAAGCAAATTTTGTATGCTATATGAACCACATATACTGTGTCATAACCAGGCTTGTACACAGCTGTATCATACAGGTAGGACTGTTGCCTGATACTACTGGATTTTATTCTCTGAGATAGATGAAATCATCCACCCTATCAAAGCCTTACCTGTCAAGGTAAAGTAAAAAACGACTAGACTGCTTATCCATCGATATAAATAAGTTTGTTTTGTTCTGGCTTGCAGCCAAACCCATTTTTTCAGACTCTTTCCCAATGCTTAAGGAGGCTGCAGCAACATGTACACGTTTCCCACCGATGATGCAAATGTCGTAGGCGTACCCTAGTATTTACTAAAGTTTTAGTATGGACCTATACAAAATTCTATTGTACTTTTCGAGATTTTCAAATATAGGAAAAGTGGTTTTTGCGACAATTTAGCTTTCCCAAATATATGAAAAATAGAAAAGAAGGCGGTCTTTCGACTTTTTTAAATACACGATAAGTCAGATTTTCAAGATTTGTATAAAAAAGAGTGACTTAACGTTGCATTTTTAATTAAACTTAATGTTTTAGTTAACCGAACAACTTTATACATCGTAATGGAATCTGGAAAAAACTCAACCGCTTAACTACACTCCTGATCTACTTCCAATTCTAATAAATTCTGCCAAATTTTGGCAAATATCACGCACTGGATTGGTCCGAGAACGAAAATTGGCTCCACTGTTAAACCCTTCCTGAACTTCCCATATAAACTGACCGATTTATTGAAATTTTCATTTGGAATATTAAATTAAAAATTGAAACGTTTCCTCCATAATTTCCAAGTGCAAGCTTCAACAAAACGACGACAAAAAAGTCGACTTCGATTTTTCCACTTTTTCGTACTAAACGTCGATTAAGCAATATAGATCTCAAAGTTTTTCTCAGAACAAATTTGCATTGGAATGTCGTCTTCCATTTGTTATCACGTGGTCAATTCGGTTTCTCATGTTGTGATGAGGGGAAGCCAAGCTCTCTTGTGCATAGCTTTGTGTGAGAACCAGCTTTTACCTACTTCAATGTTTCTTACCGCCCTAAAGGAAAGCAATCTAATATAATACCAATATAATAAATACCTTACCGGACGTGCTGCAATGTATCTCCCCTTTCTACTTTGGCATTAAGATCTCCCAGGACAGCTTATAGTAGTAGCAGAAGAGCGTCAAATATTTACTATAAGTATTCTCTCATTGTCTTTGTCTTTATCGAACATCGCGACCATAGAAAATATAATTCCCACTAAGCTCAGTACTAACTTATCTCATGTGGAAATGTCGATTTTAAGACTTCTTTCTCAGCACTATTGTTATAAAAATTTGGAGCATCACAATTGTTTCCTCATACGTTTTGAATCCAAAAATATTGGTTCTAAATACATTTTGACATACGAAGTTGGTGTGAAAACCATTCGCCATGAAAACAAGTAGCAGAAAGTATTTTCTAGCTGGAAATTATCACTAATATTATTGAAAACATCACGAAAGTTGTATCAGTCATTTGTGAATACAAATTATGCTACGTTCCATAAAATATTAAGCCAATGAATTCCAAAAAGAATTGATGTTTGCCCAAATCCGCTATTATGTTTGGAAAACACGAGAAGAGACGCAGTAGGGTAGATTCATTTGTATGCAATATAAGCAATAGCAAATAATACAACTGGCCAAATTGTACACGAATTAAACAAACCAATGCTGAATTATGGGTAAAAGTGTGTTTTTGTTAAATTCGCCAACTTATGTGGGAATTTCCAGAAGAGACGTGGTGAGTTAGTTCTGTTACAGTCCTAAGTTAGTCAAAAAATTACAATGACAAGTTTTAATGTATCCACACGAGTAGTTCAAAAACAATGATAAAAAAATATTTTAGGGCTTAAAGCTATTTATACTCTCTAACTTTTAAGCGGTTTAAATTCAACAGTTGGAGTAGTTTGAAATAAATAATTCGAAATTATAGACGACAAAATAAATATTATCAATTTGCCAGGACTTGTCCAGTTATAGTCGCCAAGTGTGCAAAGTTCAAAAATTATGAACAAAACAATATTTCTGCTTCATGAAATGTGTTAACCGATGCTGATTTTTAACAAATTACATATAAGTCCAAAGCATTAATTACAATTCAATTTAAAGTGATGAATGTGATTTTTGACAAATCTTTTATTTTTTACGGAAAAAACAACGATGACGTTTATTCTTAATTTCAATCCTACACGAGACTACTATTATATATTACTACTTACTCAATTATCGATGGGATCGGTAAAGATGTAACCGAGTTATCATGCTCACTAAGATAAGGCCCAATTGTCTTAAAAGTCTCCGAAACGAATTGCGTCTTCAGATACTCCTGTTGTTTCTTTTCGTATTAATTTATATACTTGTGTCCCCTTCCCTATAGATGAGGGTGTAAAAACATGGGACTGTAATGAGAATTACGTTTATTTAACAGTTCAATGCGGAGTATTACGATTGACCAAATTTTAAATGAGACAGAAGTCTCAATTCAAAATTGTAGCCATAAAAGTAAATCTCGTCAAATCCACCATTTTTTAGGAGAGGTGTCAGAAAGAGCGAGGTGAGCTACTTCAGTTACAATTCAAAGGTAGAGCGTAGGAAATAAATGGCGTGCTATGTTGTAGAGGATATGCTTTAAAAGTTATGTAAAGAGTAGAAAAAATAGTCCCAATGTCAGAAGTTGGTTACCCTTAAACTGATTCGTAAATTCTAAATTAGTTGCGTAATAGTGATTTTTATTGAAAGTGTCATTTCGTATGCGAGATTTGAGAAAATGTTATCACACATTTTCGTTGGGATCGATATAGATTTTACCTGGTCACCGTGTTTACTAACCGTCAAGCCAGTCAGTAGACAAACAGATGCACATGGCTTAATTATCATAAAAAGTCCGAAGACAAATGTCGTTTTTAAGATACATGACCTAACCCATTTCCTTCAATGCACTTCGTTTTTCGTATCAAAAAAGCGTGCAACCATCTCTATGGGTGACACTTTAAGACTCTTATAAACTCATAAGGTGGTTGCACTATAAGTCCCGGACCAAGCTGCCGTAGCTGCTGGCGAATCACTATCGGTATGTGCAGCTTGACGGTGTCCTAACGAAGCACAATTTCCCTCCTGTTAACAAAAGCTGGCCGCTTCTGGACGATTGTTTCCTTCAGATTAGACCGTAGGTATGTAGTACAGGTGTAAATTAAGAGTTTGGCCGTAGGAGTGCAGCTGATAGTAGATTATTCCTGTCAACATCATCAAACTTACGGCAAAACATTTCCGACCGTCAATCTTGGGTTTGCCATCATTTCAGCTTGGCAGTAAACCACATTTCATCAGCAGTCACCATTAGTTTCAGAAATGGGTCGATTTAGTACCGATTCAGCAGCATTCACAAATTGAAATTCGGTCCATGAGGTTTTTTTGCATTAACTCATGTGGCACTCTTACATCGAGCTTCTTTTCGTATCCAGCCGTATTCAAGTGATTCCAAACTATTTTTTGTGCAATATTAAGTTCCTGGGCTATCGTACTTGACGATTTCCATTAATTCATCAATGCTTTCGATTTTGGTATCGGACTTGATAATTTCCATTAATTCACCGACATTTTCGACAATTGGCCCTCCAGAGCGTGTTGCTTCTTTGACGTCAAATCTACCGGAACGTAATCGACGAAACTTAAAATTGCGTATGATTGGCCGTTACAATTTGATGACCATAAACACCATTCACATTTTCAACAGCTTGGTTTGCCTTTTTGCCTTTATTGAAGAAAAAAATGTAGAATAAGCCGTTTTATTTTTTCTTTGTTTGTGCCCACCTTTGACGCGCGCTCAAACAATACTGGTGCAAGCAATCTCAAATTTGTCTATGTAGTTTTTGAGTACAAAATCGTATTCTTCTAACACCATCTAGCGTAACCCGATCGCATATATACAACATGGGATACAGATTAATTAGGCCACCTGTTGGAAAAATAATGGATTTATTTTTATTATGCTTTGTAACAGGCAATAGATGAAAAGGCATTCATTTATTTTGATTTGTTAAAATTGTTAATTGAATTGAGGAATTTTTTTCAAAAGGTGCAAAATGCACAGGGCGAATTCCAACAAAAGAAAAGTGTACTGTCTTTAACTTGCGACGTCGACGGCGGTTGTCCATATTGGGCGGCATATATAGTTTCTTTCTTTTCTGTCGTGGTTTCGAAACATTTTTTTAAGTAGAGTGGTTTGTTAGGTCGTCGCATAGGATGCCAATTATCACCAGTCTGCTATAGAGATTAATTTCCAGTAACAAATCTGAAGATGATTTGTTTACTATACATTTGCCAATTTTGCGCTAGTACGGTTAAATCTGCCATACTAACCTACTAGTGTGTCACCTTTCTTTATTTGTACATTGAACTACACATTTATTTGCGATAAAGATTGGTTAGACCCATTAAGGGAAAATGATGTCTATTAAAAGCTTTTTGCTACTAAAGACTTACTTATGTGCAAAACTCAATGAAACCGGGTATAGGATGCAAAATATGTGATATATTTAAAATTGAATGAAAATCTTATGATCTTACGAGGCCAGCCGTTGCAATGCAGGCAGAATGCACAGTATTTTGCTGAAGGAATCCCATATTTTTAGAAATGTTTTAAGAGGGTCCAGCGGAGGTGTAAATTTGATATTTTTGTCTTTTTTGACTTTGTACAAGTTAAGACACACTAATTTAAGTCAGTAAATCCATATTTTCGGAATTCCAAATGCATAACCCTGTACTCTTCTTCCTATTCATTGACGTCCCGTTTTCAGTGCAATCACGTTCATCACACTCCGCTTTCATAAATCATAAAATCAACAAATGTCAATAAAACTCACAAATTCAATTAGCCTCCGCAACACGTCTGACAACAATCACACCATCGACCTTTAGTTGCTCCCACTAACTGCGGCCTGTCAATGAAAACCTGACACATGAGAAATACTGATGATGAATTTACAACTGACAACAACTACACATTCGGTAGTCGTTCGTTCGCCCGCCCGTCTATTCATCTGTGATGTGACGTGTGGCGGTTGCTGTGAGCCTTTTAAAATTCCACACATTTTTTCCACAAAAAAAAAAAAATTTACTTACTCTAGTTTTAGAGCGATTCCATTTCGATCGGAAGAGAAAAATAGTTCATTTTGTTTATTTTTATTAAAAATATGAAATCTACAACAAACACACTAACCAACCACAACAACTGCGATCAACTAAATGGTGTAGTTGGAGAATAAATGCATTCGCCCGCCGTCTGCCGAAGACGATCATAAATAAAAAATCTATTAGGAAAAACAGAAAAAACAACGACGCACATTAAACCGCATATTCAAGCTGTCGGGGAGGGAGGAGCGCATGGCGCACGAAAGCCGAGTACTCGAGGATGTGGGGAAGCATTGCAACGGTTTGCAAGAGCAACCGTAATTCCTTGTTGTGATGCTGTAGCTGTTGTTGTGTTAGTTGTGTTAGCTGTTAGATGCATCCATTAGTGGAGGAAGACCAAAGGTGCTATTTCTAAGACTGATGATGTGTTTTATTTATGTTTCCAATGTAAAGAGAAGGTAAGTGGAGTGCGTTTGGTTATAGTTTTAACGAGCACCGTTTCCAAAACATATAATATTTATGAAGAGATGATAAGTTCGCGTTCGTAGATGACTGATATGAATTCTGTTCACCGAATCAATCTCACTGAACAAATTAGTTAAATAATCTGATTACTTAGCATATCTAGGGTGGCCAAAAATCAATCAGGTATGTTCCAGATTCTACTTTGAAGTAAAAGTAGTTTGTAATAACTTCAATTTGACACTTGGGTGTTCTAGATTTTACTTTTTACTTTTCATTTCTGTTTTGTTTTCGAACATCAAATCGTTGTGAATTGCATTGTTCTAGAAACTACTTTTAGGCAAAAAGAAGTGGTTTAAAAATACTTTGAAATTTTATTGTGAAACAAAAATGTTTGCAAATAAACATGTAAGTATAATAAATAAAAGTGGTCAGATTCCTTTGGTTGAATAAAAATTTTCCTTGTTTGAAGGGGAAAACGGAAGAATACAACGCAGGATGCAATAATGCTACGTTTTATGCAAAACAACCCAGGCCTGGAAAAAGGGGACCATGTAAAATTGAAAGAATTGTGGAATATTTTTGCGGCTTAGTAATTTTCACGTGAGTTCCATCAATGCATCCTACTACACCGGGAATACCAAATTTTTGCATGAAGTGGCGCTTAGACAAAGTTTGCTCATATATAAATATATTTTTCTAGAACAATAAGCACTCGATTTAAAATTTTGCAGGTGGTGCTCCGTGCTAAGGCCACATTAGTGTCTTTTCCGACTCCTCGTTGAAATCCTCCTTCTGCTAACAATCTTAATGTGGCGGCAAGCTGTAGTTCTGCAGGAATGAATGACTTGGGCAGTCTCAATTTTATGCAATGTAAAATGTTACGAAATGCATCTTTGTTGATGCGATAATTTTGTAAAAACTTAATAGTTTTTATTAAAAGTATACTGAATGTACTTAAGTACATACATGTGTGTACTTTCGTAGTGTCGCCCATATCCAGTGGATTTGAGTGATCCCGCAAAATTCGACTTTTGCTTGCGTATTCATTGGTTTGGTATACATACAATGGACACTAACACCGCATTCATTATTTATTTATCCTTCATTTATTTATTTGTCCTTATTATTTACTTTTCCTTTAGTTTTATGCACAAAAAATCACAAATAGTAGTTTTAATAACTAAATTTTATTCTCAAGTCAATATCAGCTGTTTACAACTTCTGTTTTCGAACTTCATTTCATATGAGAAACCACTCATACAACAAACCACTTCATTTGCAGAACATCCAAAACGAAATGTTAACTTTTCAGATCGTATTTTAATTTAATTCCACTACTTGTTTGGAACATACTTGAATATGTTCCAAAAACCAATGCTCGATTTGTTCGAAAAATAAAGGTTTCTATTTTACGAAAACCGATAAAACCAATTATTGGATAATAATAACAAAAATGTTCAACAATCATATCGAAAAAATACAGTCGGCGATAATTACTTGTGTCATAATGTGACCTCGTTAATCGTTATCTGTTTAAAATATATTATACGATATTTTCTGATAAATCTACATATGTAAATATGAAGAATGTTCTATTGCAGCTGCGTTAAGAAATTATTTATAGAGTCAAATAATTATTATTAAATGAGGGAGGCAGGTCATTTTAGTTTTTATTATTTCGCCATATTTCGTAACTTGGAAGTAAATCTATATGTAGATGCTGTATTTTTAAAATATACAATTACATCTAACATCTAGTTAACTTTGGAGAGCCTTCAAAGATTAACTTCTACAAATTCGTCCTACTTTATTTTTAGTGTTCTCAAAATCTATTTCAAGTCGGAAAAAGTATTAACGGGATGAGATGAGAGCTGAGATCTCTTATTACAATAAAATACAATACATTCACATAATCACACTCAGAAAACGGAATTATTGGTACGAAACATGAAATAGATATTTTTAGTATGAAATGGGTTTGCATAAAAATGTTAGAACATCTGTAGGTAATCTTAATGATGCTTTTTTGAAGTAATGTAACAAAATTTAAAAAGATATTTACGAGGCCGGTCTTTATTTTTTAACACAAAGGAGATTATGATAGATCGATACACTTTTTCCAGCGACAAGTTTATAGTAAGAACTGTAAAACTCCTTAAAATAGTCATCAACTGCAGATTCCACCTCTTCATTGTTGGCAAATCTGTTACCACCGAGCCATTTTTTCAAGTTTGGAAATGGAAAATAACCTGAGGGAGTTAAAACTGGCAAATAAGGAGTGTGATGAAGCAATTCGCACTTTAATTCATTAATTTTGCCCATCGCAAAAGTGGATATTTGAATTGAAGCATTGTCTTCATGAAATAACACTTTCTTTTTCGCCAAATGCGTTATTCTTCCATAATTTCATCACCTAAAAGCTGCAATAAATTACCATAATATTCGCCGTTAATGGCTTTTCCTTTCTGAAGACAATCAATTAAAATAATAATCCCATGTGCATCCGAAAAACCAGACGCCATGACCTTATCTGCAGATGGAACCGTCTTCGCCTTTCTTGGACACGATTCTCCCATTTAAGTCCACTGCTTTGACTGTTCCTTTGTCACAGATGTGAAGTGGTGGACCTAAAATCTAAAATTGCTAAGTGTAACATTTTGATAAAATCGGACAACTCTTAGATGTGGCACATTTATGTCAAAGGTCGCTGCTATTAATGAATCATGGATGGAATTGCTAAATTAATAGCCTTATTAACAGAGAAGGAGAAAAAGTATATCTTTTTGAATAAACTTAGATTTTCCTACAAATTTCTCTTCAAGAATTTATTGCGACAAATGGGTTGCGGCTAATCAAACAAGCACTTCATTTTACAAGTGGTGTAGTTGACAATCAAACCGTATCTTAGTCAATCCAGTTAGTAGTTTTTGAAATTCAAGATTAATACTATGTGAAGTTTGTGGGAATGGTTAAAAAGTACAAGTTGGTTAAATGATAGTTAGATTTTAATATACATTTTTCACTATCCACAGTTATCAATATATAAACGGAATTTGAAGCAAAGCTCAAAATGCTAGCAATAATTTACAATTTTTCTCTCTCCCTCCTATTTAAGTCGCTTCATATATCGACCTTACAAATCGTGTCAGGAATACATGTTATGTTAAATATATAATATACTATTAAACTAAAAGGGCATAACGTGTACAAAAAAGAACAGTAGAGATAAATATGTTACCAATTCAATTAGTTATTTGCATTTACCAATTTTTACAGCTAATAATATTTTTATTCTCGTAGACATTAACACTAAGACTTATATTGTTATACCTTCTATTATTATTCACTTGAGGTAACTTCTGAACCAATCAATAATCACCAAAAAATTTGGTAGTCAAAAGTGTATCTACTAGACGATAAAGTGTCCACATATTAGTATAGCGTAAAAAGTGAGTAGTACTTTAAGGTGCAGACTGTCAGTAAAGGAAGCCGAGGACAGCATCACTAGTGGCTAGTACTTGAACCCTAATGTCGTGTATAGTTGGTATTACAAATCAAGAGAGGGCAGCAATAATTGGTTGAATAAAGTTTCTCTTTCTAGACCGCAGAGATTCTGATAGTCGAAAATTATCAACCATTTCCTTTTCCAATAAAAACGTATCACAACTTGCGGTGTTGTGTGTTTCTAATACAGAGTAGCGCACAAATCGTGCTACAAACACAATATAAATGTCAATGGGGACCGTTATTTGAAGATGTTGAAGTAGTTTTTCTTACCCAGAACTGCATATTCGTTTCAACAGCATTTGTTTCCATCAAGACGTAGAAACTGCACACATAGCCAGACAGGTTACGGCGAAGCTCCAACGAAAATTCTCAAACAAGTTAATATCCAGAAACTCCACTTTCCCAAGGTCACCTGAACTGAATGCACCAGACTTTGTTCTTAAGGGGTTATGTCCGGCAAGACGTGTACAAAACGATACCAAGGAATTTAACTGAAGTAAAGCACTCCATTAAAACAATAATTGAGGCGCAATGAATAATTTTCTGATCAGGTGTCGCATATGCGTGAATAAGCTTAGGGGTCATTTACGGTCCATTCTCTTCAAAACCAATTTTTTATACAATAAAAAAAATAATAATTAGTTAAATACATTAATTAAAAAAAAAGTTATTTGAATTTCATATTGTAGTACAATTGGTGCGCCACCCTGTAGTTTAAATGCTACGTAAACTTCACGCATCTTGAAGTATTTTTTCCAGATAATTTACTGGGCACTACAAACCATTCCCTGGAGAAGGCTGAACACAATTGCTTTAGTGAGTTCTTTATATACGAGTATGTCAAATCACAGGGGTGGGACAAACCGCCCCACTATAACCATTGTCAATGTATAATATTGCCATTGGTCAGTTCTAAATTATCATTAGTACTGTAAGTAACCACAAATAAATTATAAATTGGCCTGGTAAGTAAAAATTGACAAATTTTGTATTTCCAGGAACAGTAAGACTTTTCGCAACGAAAGGTTTCTGCAATTCCTCCCATCGAATCCAAACACAAACATATAATGTAGAAGGAATTCCAAGCCATGAATTTCGCCACTGAATTCATATCAAACGAAAGACATTAATAAAAACTTATTATTGATACTAGGTTCGTGCGATCTAAGCGATTGATCGCTTTAGGCTTTAAGATTAATCGATATGGTGATTAACCAGTTAAACCTAGCATTCTGGCTATTCTGAATTATAACTAATCAATTGATTTGAATTTTTGTTAATCATTTCCATTTTCTTAAGGAAGAAATACATGGGCAACATAGCATTTTGAACGGCTCACAATAAAACACTCCAGAAAACTTTTACACAAAAAACTTTCAAATTAGGGTTTTCTCTTTGTTGACTGAAAATGCGTTATATTCTAAATAGGGTATTAACTTGAATGTGGGCGATTGTATTTGAGTACTCATTATATAGTGATATCCGCCATGCTAATCTAATCGCCCATTAATCCATAACTAATGGAAATGGTGTAAATGCATATGACTAAATTGCGTCCACCATAAAAAATGATGCCTAATAAATTTACACGCATTGTGTTTGAATTCAGTTGATATTGTCGGCGTTTGACTTTTTAGTTTTGGACCATTTGACGTTTGGCACCCGCTTATTTTATGTTAGCCTTTGGCTTTTCCAATATGTTCTCCATTTTGTGTTTTGCTTTTCTTAATTCACATATTTTTCAATATTTATGTGATTTTTATGGTGCAACTAAAATTTCAAGATGTTAAACATTTTAACACGTCATTTCCTATTCACGTCTGCCACTCTGCCATAATTGGTTGAATACATATGTTTACGTGACATAGGAGCAGGACTGGGGTTTCAGGAAACAGAGGAAACGGGAACTAAAATTTCGTATTGCCGATATTCGCGGATTTGTCAGACTGTTACAAAACAATTACTTATGTGTTCCATATCAGTTTGTAAATGTGTCATTTGTAAAGAAGTAACAACTGAACTAGACACTGTAGGAAGGATTATACGAGTATTTGTAGCAATCGACACCAAGGAGTGCATGTGCTCCTGATCCTCGTAAAAGTCTATGTCGAGTACAGGATGTGTAACTCTTGAAAGGACTATACAAATATCGCATTGTCATAAGCGGAGTAAACTCGGAATGAACCCACCTCCAGTAAAAGGGACATTTTTGAAATTCAACCATTTATTCGTCAATTAAAAACAAACTACGGTAGTACAGTATAGGTACTGTGATGAGCCCATGCCCAGATTGTGGGCATGAAAAATATTATCCTCCCATTGAGATGACAAATATTAATGAAACACTTGTCAAATAGTATATCAAACTATTTTGTGTACAAAATTTACAGAAATGGATAACATTAAACCAGAAATATTAGCGAACTAACAGCGGCAGATATTTTTCCGAGTTTCTCTCTTCACATAAGGTGACTGTTATCAGACTATTTTCTTTCTCCGTAAAACATCTAAAACACATTTTAGGTTAGCTATAATTTATAAAAGTCAAACAATACCTCTCATGACAAAACTATTTAGCAACTAATTTATAACAAATTACCGTTTCAATGGCAGGATGATCTTTTTCATACATATTTTCTTATAATGTACGAAAAATATATAACGAACAGTTCTAGCGGGTTTTCCAAGATGGTTAAACCGAAATCAGGCTTATCTGAAAAGATCAATTTCGAACAATGTCTCTGAAGCGTTTCCGACATCAATTTTAAAGAGAAATGGGCTATATCAAGCTTGTCAACCTGGGTCATCGTCAGTAATTTCCGTGATGTTTCCACTTGTGCTGACATTCGAAACCAATAAATTATAGAAATTCTTTCTCCATAAATACAGTTCAGCCTACATACCTATGACCATATTTCCAACGTAGTCGTTATAGGGCAGAGCAGCCTTGTTCCATAACCTTCACTTTTAAACTTTTGGCATAATTTTCTGTCTTCATTTCTATCTCTGCTCGAGGATATGCTCTTCTGCTTTTTTCACAACTTTTTCTTCCGTTTAAAAACCGGTTTTGTCTCCCTTTATTTGTCCTCACATCGTTAACTGGCAGACCGTAACAATTAGCTGTAGCGTTGCCATGTATGTAGTATCTTTTTTCTCAGACAGAAAGCGACATTTTTCATCGCACTAGATGTTGTTTGAGCCCAGGTTTTCGTACCCAAATACGTTCTCTTCACTAGTTACCGTAGAGAGCGTATCAGAAACATTTAAATTAGAGAAGTTGTGTACTAGTAGTATTTGAGAAAGGTTGTTGTTTGTCAACCAGCAGCCGATTTTTCGTCGATTACTAACGACATCCACTTCGAATGCATTATCCGTTAGTGTAGCATAGAAGAGCATATTGAAAACACGAGCATTGCCATCCATAGACTAAAAATTGCTGGCATCCGCTATTGTGGAATATCCATTTTCAAAAGTTAAAGAAACCGAATTATGTGCAAGGCATTTACAAACCAAAATAACTTTGGATATAGCGCGTAATTGAAAGGAGATTACGTTGATTTTGAATATGGCAGCCCATCTTTCCATTTGCGGCAGGTATTTGTTATTGCTCACTCGTACGATTCTTTTTTATTCAGATGCACAACATTTCTCTCTTATCGACTGTGTGCTCGTGTTTCTAATGAAGGTGTAAAATAACAATAAAATTTGCAATTAAGTTTTTAGTGCGATTCTTTATGAAGTTTGTAAGTGCGGGTTGGCTAAATGACTGCCGGATTAAATGATTCGGAGCAAATAAACGGAAAGACGGTTGGTCGGATGGACGTATGACAGAGTGGATCGCATAAAAGGTTAATGTTTTAATGCCGATGCTGATGGCTCGGAAATGCGGGCAACACACTTCCACACTCAGGCGCATCGACAACAATGGGTTATATTTACTGAAGAGTTACGTATAACAATAAAAATGTCAACAGCACCATTAAAACAAAAATCACCATCAAAGGAATATTGCAAAAAATATCAACAACAACAACAAGAACAATATTACAATGGTACACAACGTGTTTTTGTTATTGCTATTGGTGTGGTGCTTTTAACACAGCGCATTTTGTGTAGTAAAGAGAGTGGCATTTGTGCAATTTGGATGACGATTTATGCCGGCGTTTGTAATTAGCCAAGCTGAAATGATTTTGCAAGATTTCAATCAAACTGTTGCCGTCTTTGAGCCCGGATTTTAAACCAACTTACCCTTCACTATCGTCCGACGTGACGTTACATTGCCGCCTCGGGTCAGGTGTTTAGATTCGGCACCATCAAAACAACCGACAGTGGGATTACACGCAACAAAATGATTGTCAAAATTTTCTGATGTCTTTATTACTATCGCCACGAAAATGGAGATGACCAAACAGCGATTAAAACCTAAATGATATGGAAAAATTCACGAGTCATCATAAATTCTTTGATCCCTGTCTGAGACAGAATGGAAATGGACTGATAGACGGACGAACGCCTTCTTTTGATGTTTTCGAAAAAAGGCGTCTCGCCATGAAAAGTGGTAACGAAAATCTTATGATTGTTGTATTAGCCGTATTATGAGTGAGTGACGGAGTTGGCTGAATGGACAGCTGGGTGAATGGATGGCTGGCTGGTGAAGTGACGGGTTATTTAAATGACTCAACAAATCGGGAGACAATTATACGAGGTTAGTGAGGTAAATCAGAAATTGTGTTCGGTCCAGCGACAAAATCTCTAAGTATACACTGCCATTTAAACGGAAGATTATACGCTTTATATGAAGATGTTACGGAAAAATAGCAGGTAGACAAAGTTGTATAATCAATTTATGTAGAAGCTTAGCCGTTGTGATGACTGTGTTAGTTGGAGCCAAAAAGAGGGCAGTACATCAGAACAATCCCAATTATGATGCTCAACAAAAAATTTGCAATTGACTTTAGTGCTGAATCTGATTTCGTTAAAAAAATACCTCCAGAAGATGTATTGCAAAAAAAAAAACAAAAAAAAAACAGTTAAACAACAAAATGGCATATAAACGGAAATAAGAAAAACGTCCTTATGCATTGGCGCAAATATCTGAGGGGGCGTGGTAAATCTCTGGATTTCTGTCCAAAAATGTTCTGCATAAAGTACAATAATAAAAGCAAAATTATAATAAATTTCTGAAGTTCTGTGAAATAAAGTTGTGCGTTTTCATTCGCCGAACTAAGTTTACAAATATCTAAAGCATCAAAAATTATGCTGAATTTAGTGCAGTTGAATGTATCGTATGAATATTGGACTATATGGGTTAAATTAGCCAATTTGTATGGGTGTTACCAAAAAGGGCATGATTTCCGGTCGATTACTTCTAATTTTACTTATCATTATTATGTACCTCATTTGACAAATATCAAAGTAATTGCAGTCCACGAATCAGATGGTACCAGAAGGAATTTGTCGTGCGTACGCCAAGAGAATTTAGTACAACGGCTGGAAAGATATAAACCTTAACATACATCGGTTGAACCGATCATTTGTGTAAGAGATAATAGAATCGATATCGCATGCCCTTCATTTTCATTCTCAGAACTTTGTACGCCAAACCCATGACAAGTGGTCGATTTGATTGTATTCAGAGCAACTACTTGGATGATATGAAACTAAGAACATGTGGGTTAAAGTAGTTACATGCACTCGCATGGTTGGGTACTAGAAAGGGTGTGTTTAGTAGGTAAATTTTTGCAAATTCTACCAACTATAAAAAACCAATATAAAGACTAAAATCTAGAGAGTCCGCACATACATGCGAGGAATTACAAAGAAAAAAAAAGAATTTCAAAAATCATTTACAATTGCCAGCCACGACCCGGCAAAATATTAGGGAGAGCAAATTTTAAGAAGATTTATAAAAAATTGTGAAAGCTATCCTGTATACCAGCCAGTCAGACAGATAGACGATCATCGCCAAGTCAATTTAAATATACTTGATAATTTAAACGCTTCCTTCTGGATGTTAAATTTTTATTCCTCCGGATGAAGGCGTAAAAATAGTGTAACCAAAATTGTAAGCCGGAAAACAAACGTTAAATTGTGGCTCAAAAGTACCTAAATGATCGAACTTGTCCGAAAAGTGTCTATACCGGGGAGAAATGCCTCGAAAATAAGTTGCGAATATGTATCGATAACGGTATTGCGAATTAAAAAATAATTTCGAGAACGTTTAATTAATATTGAGGAAAATAAACTGATATTGAGAAAAGTCAAATTTTTATTAGAAAAATGCGGATATCTATATTACGAATTATTGATATATTTTGAGGGCAACAACGAATTGATATTAAGAAGTCTAAATTAATACTTAGAATTTTTATTTTATATTATTGCGTTTTAATTTCTCGATATACATTATTATTTTCTAAACTTCAATTTATTGTCTCTCAACAGTATTTTGGGTTTTCTCAATATTACTTTGAATTTCTCAATAACAAGTTTGTGCTTATCAATGTCAATTTGTGTGCTTTAGATTTCTAAACGTCAAATTATTTTTTCCAATATTATATTCGTTTTCTCAATATTGGTTTACATATTTTCAATTTGAGTTTTAGCTTCTCAATATTAAATTTTATTTTTTGACATCAACATAGATCTCTCCATGTGTGTTTTTGTTCTTTCAATATTGATTTAGATTTGTCAATATCAAAATGTACTTTTTCAATATTAAGTTCGAATTCTTATAATTAATTTGTATCTTCTCAGTATGAGTTGATATATTCTCAACTACTGCCTGAAATGGTGCTGATAATTCAGTAGCCCAACAACTCAATAACCAACTATTAAAGAAAAATGTATCCGGACTCGAAGCCACAGATTTTTGAGCCAGAAACCGAAAACCCAGTCTTTAAAAACGAACTGATCGCTCTAGTTTGAAGTACCAAGTATTTCTCCAGACCGCAGGCTTTGGTTGAAAATGAGTCACAATCGATCGATTTATCGAACACAATTTTCCCTTTGTAATTTCTAACCGAAAACCCACCGTAACCAAAAATTGTTGCCAATTCTGTTGTTGTATAATAATTAAAAAAATCTGAAGAAGTTGGTCGACTAACCACTCCTTTTCTGGAACTTCTCATACGAATAAACAAATTAAGCAACATATCGGCTAATTCACTCATTAGTTTCGTTAATACCGGTCTCATTTCTGAGAAAATTTTGAACGATGATTTCACCAGCCCTCCCCTTCGAGTTTGCCTTCTGTCCTAATACGGCAATATTAATTGTTGAATTATTCAGTAATCCAGAAATAACAAAAATAAAATTTTGGTTGAAAACGAGCATTTCAACAATCCTGCAAGCTGAATTTTGTAAATTTCCTATATTCTATTTAACAGATTATAGCACAAATATCTGTTATATCAACTTCAACGCACACACAAGTTGGAGCAAAATCCAGACATATTTGGGTAGAGTGATATTGGGTGGCGCTGCTTGTAAGTCAGTTCGCCTACCTAAAATTTCTGCCCACATTTAATTTTATTTTATTTTAGTTTTTAACAAATCTGATCTTCAATTTATTCATATAAAATCGGAACTAAATGTAATCAAGTTTTTCTCTAACCAAGAAAATCTCCCCTCGTTTAATCTAAATACATATTAAACACAAACATGGCTGAGCATTGCAAGCCCATATATATATACATACATACATACATATGTCTGTATTAAGTCTACATATAGAACACTCCACTGGCTCCATTAGCCATCTCCGCCGCCATTAAATTACAATAAATTGGCGTACAACTGATCCATTCCGATCCAACCCTTGCGCATGCACCAATGCTTGAATGCGTGCACAGTACATTCACCAGGAGATCAGTAATGCCTTTTCCTACCTTCCAGTCACTCTCATATAAAGATACGACATTTGATCGACATTTGCCTTGAAAACGAAACGAAATGTCAGATAAACGTTAAACACTTTGTATGGTTGAGACTAATTTGTGCGGCTAATCCCAATAATTTACACTATCAGTGGCAGTCATCTTGTCTCGTTCTTCTTTAAAGCTTCGATGACTTCCACATAATTCCTCATTCATTACGTTACGTTTTTGTGGCTGCGTCTTTTTGCCTTTTCAGTCTCCCTCTCGGACGTCATTAGCTGGCGTCATGATCGCAGCATAAAATCGATAGGTAAAGATTTTGTTCCCCAAGTGGTCTGCGGAAGTGACTGACTTTAGAGTAATTATGATCGTAATCACAATAGAGCATTTACACAATTTCACATCGCAAGTATTTCAGATGCCTTTCATGTATACTCTGCTGGTTTATTTTACAAATTGCTAGAAAATGAACGAAATTCATTGTTTTTCAAACATTGTTATTTTATTGAGTAGAGAGATTAGTTATGGAACTCAAACTGGCATTCATATCAGAATCTCGTAAGACTTCCTCACGTTTTGGCATCCAAATTTTGTAATACACAGCAAATGAAGTTTTCGTAGCATTTACGGAAATGTTTATCAGCTAAACGAAATAGTTCATTAAGATAAGAATATGAATAAATGCATTAATTATTATATCATTTAAAATATTTATTACCTATTTTATTAAAACTAATGTGAGGTCAAGAGTTATATTTAATGCACCAACAATATGTTATTCAAAACTCTTCTTCATGAACTGGATCGTCAGGCATGTGTGCAGTAAAATATTATTGAGAAATTACTATTGTTATATATCAAACCCAGCTTCAGACCAATACATCACAACAAAAAAAAAAATCATCAAGAAAGGGAACAGGCTCTAAATTGGACAAGCGTTAATAGTTTGGCCGGACCGAATGTTATAATCCATATATTGCTTTCACAAAGTCATGGACGATGTCCTGGTTTATTGCAATTTAGTGGGCGTAGTGGAAAATGTCCTGTTCTCGTGCAAAATTATATGCCCGATGATACCATTTTTGAATAACCGTAATATATACATTTATACATATATATATATATATGTATATACATAGTTTTCTTTGCTTAAATTGTAAAAAATTCGCACTTTTTGAAAGATGGAATTAGTCTTTGTATGAACAAGATTATTTTCTGATGAACCAAATTTTTCCGCTTGTAGGAAATGAGGGCCCTACCGCTTTCCATCTTTCCAACATTGAAAATACTAATTTTCCTGACGGCAGATTCAGTTCTTGTGTTAGAATAAACAATAATAAAATTCGAAAAAATGTTCACTTTCGATAGTTTAATTTAAATTAAGTATGAACAAGGTTTTTCTTACCGGACCATCGCCAGATAAGTCGATGTCTCAACAACGTCCTTTTCTCATACATAACAAGACAGCGTCACGAGCCACACTACGCGACCGATTTTGGCTTTATTGCATGAGAAGTTTCCAGAAAGCGAAATTTCAACGTTTTGGCGGCATCAATTGGCCATCAAGATCGTGCGATTTGAGGTTATTAGATTTTTTTGGGGGAGCTACATCAAAAAACTTTTGTACGCTGATAATCCACACACGTTGGTGAATTTAAAAACAACATCCGTCAAGTCATCGCCGAGGTACCGCCCGGAATGTGCGAAAAAGTGTTCGAAAACTGCATTGAATGGATCCACTGCTACAACCAATCGAAATCATAGCTTTATGTGTGTTTTACTTAACTCTACTTTTAAAACCGTGATGAAATGAAATAAAACTTTCATCGAAATCATAGTTTTATGAGTATCAGGCTAAAATTAGCAAAAATTCCAACTCAACTCAGTATCAGGCTTCGTTTTAATTGCTCTAGAATTATCTTGGAGCCATTCTGTCTGATTCTTGTTTCCTTTTGAGGTTAAGAAACCATATTTACCGTTAATTCAATTTATGGACATAAATAATTTTGTAAGCACCTCACTTGCTTACTTTATGTCACAAATCAAATAATTCCTACCAACATTTTCAGAAACCCAAATCTTACCGGCATATTTCAAACTAAAAGTTTTCAAATTTCCAAATCTCATCAGCAAAAAATGTCAACAATTTTATTATTTTTTCTAGACATTTTTTTGTGCCACCAAGCAAATCAATCATTTGCAAACAAATTATGTAAAAGAAGCGATTGTTTTCTCTACAAAAACATCCCCGGTTTTATTTTTCTTTTTGGGCTTCTGAGGATTAGACTCTTCGAAATCAAACAGAAATTCGTGTACTTGAGGTCAAAGACGACAAGTAAACCGTGATCAAATTAAACAGCTGAAGCCGAAATCGCCGAAGAAAACAACGAAAACAAGTCCAAGGGGAGAATGAAAGGAAGGTCCGATTCGTTTTTTGGACAGGGCTGAATGATTGTTGAACGACAGTAAATTGACATAATGTGGCGTTAAACAAAGTTTAAGAGCAGGCACGAACACCGACAACGACACTTAAACCAACAATGATCCAAAAGGGAGACGAGTAACAACGGCACACATGAGATGGAAAATGGTAAGGAAAGAGATCCCTCAATTGGGGGCAGTTGTGATTAATTAAATAGCATACGCCAGTTATTTGAGATCATTTTGATGAGCTACTTCAGCTTATTCACTACGAAATGTGCCAGTGTATTTTTATATTTTGTTTCCAAAAATTTTCACATATCTTTCTCCGAAAATTAAATTACAAAATTAAATTACACTTCGCGTGAAATAATTAACATTATAAACATGTTAATTATTTGAAACGGAGTCACAGTGCAAGTGTTGCTATAAAAATGTTCAAGTTTCCGTGCAAAGAACAGCTTTGTCAGCATATTTCGGAGCAGTGGGATCAGTTCGAAATGAACACATTTAGCCCGTACCAGTAAAGAGATTTCAGTCAGATGAACTGACTTACACCCAACTTTCGTTTGCGTTGGTGCAATATGTAGAGGTGCCAGAAAAGGCGTTATAAATCAATGGGTTCTTATAAAAAAAAATACTATAAATCAAAGTAGAACAAAAGCAACAAAGTTAAATTATAGAAGGACCACAGTTTTTTTTTAAATCGGTCAATTTTTACGTGCGATACCCTAAGAAGCGTGGTGGCGCAGTTCATTTTTATTCGCACTATTTATTAATTGCCTGATGAGAGCTAAATTATATTGCATTTTATGTAATTGGGGGAAAGGTACAAATCTGGGATTGGGAATAGTTATCCGATATTTTCAAATTTTACCAAGCATTATACCACAATACAATTGATAACCATTTAAGTAACTTCAGTCGAATTAGGGTCTTAAGAGAAAAATTAAATTTCAATTTGGGAGGTACTAGGAGGTACCGTTTGTGAAACATCAAACTTTGTGCGGCAATGCACTCCATTTTTGTTTTCAGAACTTGAGTAATTTACTGCAAGATGTGAGCCTAATTTTGCTGATTTCTGCGCAACCATTTGGAAGGTATGGAGCTAAGAATGAATATATGAGTACATCGGTAATTTGTATGAGAAGTACCTCGATTTCTTGGCCAGCCTTTCTTAAATTACAAACAAATACAACGGACAAAAACCAAGGCTGCGGGTTGGAAATTTCGAAGGTAAGATTGAATTTCTAAGAATTGGTCAATTTGTATGGCAGATACCAGAAAAACTTAAATATCGAAAATAAGTTAATTTGTATGAAAGGCAGTCCCCGACTATGATCTGGCAAGATATTAGACTGTAACAAGTTTAAATAAGTTCCATAAAGATTGACGGCCATTATCGTATTTACCAGCCAGACAGTCAGTTGGGCACCACTTAATCGACTTAAAAAGTCATGAAACATATACTTTAAAGCTTCCTTCTGTATATTTCATTTTTGCCGTGTCAATTGAAAATACCTTTCATTCGTTCGAGTGATGGGATTATAAAATTGTCACACTAGCGACTTTGAAAGACTAAAATGATTGTTGAGAAGGTAATGCATCTTTACCGAACTTGCTTTTACATATTTGGCGCAGTCCTGGGTAAAAAAAATCTCCTTCAACATCTTTAAACAACAGTCCTCATTGACAGTTACTGTTACACCGTAGCACGATTCGTGCGCCACCCTGTTCATCAATATATGCTTCCTTTCTAGTTTGACCACAACAATTTTGAAAAAATAAAACAAAATACATATTTGCAAAATTTATTTTTAAGCTTTCTAGTAATATTTTAAAAAGTTCCAGTTATGTTTCAAAAATGTTTATTATTATTTCAATTGGTATTTCAAACTTATTTTCGAAAGATTTTTTATTTTTATTATTTTGTTAAAAATCAGGTGTAGTAATGCCAGGAGATACAGGGTTCGTAACTATTCGCGCTACAACATTCTGTTGGATGTAAGACAAGTTGCACCATTTTCTTGAAATCACAGAGTAATATTTTGATAGCAACTTTCATCAACTCTTAAGTTAATACCGTCCAAATATAGTTCTAGCGTCAAATATGGCCGCCAGATATCCATACTGCAGATATGAAAAAAACCAAATTTTATACTTGGTGAAGTTTGCCAACTCCGTTTATTGTTCCAACATTTTTCTTTTGTACGTGTCATGTAAAGCGATATGTAAAATGTTATATCACTTTTCGGATCTGCTGTAAGAGCTAAGTTAATAAAGACGTTTTTGTGCGCGTCTCTACAGAAATTTGGGACTCATAACAAACCAACAGAAAATAATACGAAAATGTCACATTTTGCGCAAATTTCTTTCTCCAGTCATTGTAATAGAACAGATCAATATGTTTGTTATATCGACAAATACAACTTGGTAACGCAGGTGACCTGAGAGGACGTTACTTGCCACTACTCAAAAAATTGTTTTTATTACTTTCAACGTAAAGTAAGTTATTATAAATGTAATAATACAAATTATCATGGTGGATATTCTGTCAATTTCCCGCAATTTTTGCATTTCTTCCGAAAACTGTTAACCTCTCCCCTGCGTCAAAAACTGTGCTCTCTCTTGTAGCCTCAGGTTCCCCGCATGGGTTGCTTGGCATGCAGTAAACTGTCTTGAACTTACGCCAGAAACCCTTAAGAATGTGAAATTGTTTCAGTAACTTTACTTTTTGTTGCTTTCATTTTGGTCGAACTTTCTTCAAATAAAAATAATATATTTAAAGACTGCGACAAATAGCACATGACTTTGATTTTTCAAAAACTTATAGCAGGGCATAACTAAGCGAACTTTTTGAATTGATTTTTATGTGGTTGCGAATTTTTTATATATGAGAAAAGGAGACAGCAATCCTTATTGTTACTTTTTTTCATCCTGAAGCCAAAATGGACAAGGAAATTATATTTAGTGATGTTTCTTAAGGATTTTAATTTGCACTCTTCAATGGATTTCGACAAATACCCTTGTATTTCAACACAAAGTAGACATGTTCAGATATTCTGAAGCCATTTATTTATTTATTTTTTTTTTTTCTTTGTAAATTCTGTATTTATTACAATCTATCCTTGGACATTCAGTAATATTCACATTGGCCTACATACTACTTTCATACTAAAATTTTATTTTTATTCGGGAACACTTCCTTGAGTGTCCCTACTGCTATATTCGTCCTGAGTAGCCAGGTCCTGTGTGGTTCTCCTCCTTAGTCTGGTAAATAATGGTGTTTCGTTCATCAGATTGGACGCCAGCTGATTCGAATGTTGTTGAATACGACTCATGTATCTAGCGGAGTATTTTTGGACTTCTTTCTTAATGAAGGGTGTTTTCAATTCTCTATGCAATTGTTTGTTCGAGAAGTATCTGGGTGCACCGGCGATGGTTCTCAGTACTTTGGATTGAAAGTGTTGCAATATTTCAAGGTTGGAGTTTGCTGCAGTGCCCCATAACTGGATTCCATATGTCCATATGGTTTTTAAGACACATTTATAGATTTTCAATTTGTTATCGAGGGATAATTTGGATTTGCCATTCAAAAGCCAATTTAAGGATCTTAGTTTGAGCCCCAAGGCCAGTCTTTTTGTAAATATATGCTTTCTCCAAGTTAGTGTTCTGTCCAAATAAATGCCTAGATACTGTATATCATTTGCTTGAGGTATTTCAACATTATTAATAGACACGGGAGGGCAACATCCTCTCCGAAGTGTAAACGTTACCTGAACCGATTTCGTTTCATTTGCCTTTATTCTCCATTTCTGCAGCCATTTTGTTATGGTATCGAGATGTTTTTGCAATTTTCTAGATGCTTGATCCGGGTTGACGTCAGTGGCAAGAACAGATGTATCGTCTGCAAACGTTCCGATAAGAGTCCCTTCTTCTGTGGGTAGATCCGAAGTGAAAATCAGATATAAGGTAGGGCCTATAATGCTGCCCTGAGGTACTCCCGTATGCGATTTAAGCATGTCCGACATGTCTTCGCCGTGTTTAACAAAAAAGGTTCGTTCAGATAAGTAGGATTTTAGAAAAATTAAGAAATTCGTGGGTATCATTTTCTTCAATTTGAATAATAAACCTTCGTGCCATACCCTATCAAAGGCTTGTGAAATGTCCAGAAATGCCGCATTGCAATACTTTTTCGTGTCGAAAGATTTATTTATCAGTTCAACTAATCTATGAACCTGTTCAATCGTCCCATGTCCCTGTCTAAAACCAAATTGGTGACCAGGTATTAGTAGGTATTAGTTTGGACTCTATTATAGGGTTTAATCTTCCGAGGAATAAAATTTCGAGGACTTTTGATGTAGGAGGTAGGCTTATGGGCCTATAAGAGAAGGTTTTTTCGTATCATTTTCACCTAAGATACTTTCCATTGTGGCGGAATGTACAACTTTAAAATGATTGCATTGTATATTCTTCGTAGTCGTATCCCGGGGCTTTTCGGTCTTTTAAATCAGCAATTATATTTTTAACTTCGCAGGTGGTAATTTGTGTAATAGGCAAGTCCATCTGGTAATCTTCATTTAGAAAGTTGTGCAGCTCATTTAAAAAAATGTCATTACCATGTTGTTCGTTGGGTACGAACACTTTCTCCAGATATTTTGCGAAAGTTTCAGCTTTTTTAGAATCACTTTTAGCCCATGTATTCTGTATAGTTCGAATAGGGGGATCGTGTTTTATGGACCTGTTCGTACTCTTTATTACTTTATATAGAGAGTAGTTGGTAGCTGCAGTTGCATCTAAATTTTCTAGATCTCTATCAGTTTTTCTACTATCCTCTACACTTAAGATCTCTTTGAGTTCTTTTGTTAACTTATTTAAAACCACTTTATCGGGCGGATATCTAGTTCTCTGCCACTTTTTCCTTGTCTTTCTCTTTTCAGCCACTTTTTCTCTTATACTCAATGGAAATTTGTTCCGTTCGGGTACATTTTTTTCATTCAAAGGGGTAGAATTCCAAGCTGCTTGTTGTTATCTGAGTTGTTATCGTTATCTGAGTTTAAAGCAATGTGTATATTTACATTAGCTTTTACCAAATGTCGAAAGAGATTCCAGTCAGTTCGTTTATTATGGAGTACACAACTCTTTGATGCAAGCCATTTATTTGAAGCGAAAATAATTGTTATAATGTGTCACTCTAATTTGGAAAAATTAAATGTAGTCAGTACGAATCTGGTAACGAATACGAGTACACAGAGCACGTTCTAATCAACCAAAGAACCCTTCTATAACTTGCTAGTTTGGAACGCCGTACAGGCAAAAAAATCATAACAATTATCGATGATGGCATAGATTATGTAGAATTGAGCTATAACGGATCCAAAATGGGTGCACCACGGCTTAAGAATAACAAAGCTGCGGGTGCTGATGGCCTGCCCGTACAGCTGTTTTAGACTGATGGCCATGAGTTGATAATCAGTGAGTATCGGCTGATTGACATTATAGGCACGGACTTAGATTTGACAAAGTTGCAACTGATAGGATATTCATAACTTCAAATGCTGGAGAAGACCCAAAAAAATAGATGGTCAAATATCGCCTTTTTCGTTGGAAACCGAAAATGAAGAACTCGTCAGCAAAATTAGACCTAACACTGAACGACAAAAAACTAATAAAATTTTTCCATGGTGGATCATACTTATTTCTCTCTCTCTCTCTCTCTCTCTCTCTCTATCCATAGACAAACAAAACTTCCGCTGTACCACCCAACTATCATTTTACATAGCGCAGAATGCTGGGTTAAAATACGAAAAGACGAATCAGTCCTGGGGTTTTTGGGGGGAAATATACGCGTAAAATGCATGAAGCCATCATGAATCATGAGCTATATACCGACATCAACGTGGTAAAGCGAGTCAAAACATAGTGACCGCACTGGCTGAATTGCTATGTTAACAACTAAAGTTACCATATAAGGAAGACGGCAATCCACGCTACTTTCAACGCATTAATACAATTAATCCTTACTATCTGGTCGCAAATTTTGGGCTGGCGACATCATTGGTCCATACTTCTGAAAACGATGCTAGTGAGATCATCATCGTCCAGTTTCTTTTGGCTAAAATCAAATGATATAGACGTGGAGGTCATGCGGTTCCACGAGGACAGCGTTAAGTGCCACGTAGTGGACAATGAACATTTTCCACAAAAGACTTGAGGATATGATTGTCTCTCATGGAGGAAACGTAAAATGGCCATTGAAATCAAGTAATTTGACCTCACCAAACTTTTTTATGCTGAATTTTCAAAGTAAACATGATTCAAACAATCACTCAAATTTAGCCGGATCAATACAGCAGAGTTATTAAAAATTTGACCTCAGGGACATTGAAACGACTTTTGAGCCTTTCAAGTAAAAAAAAAAGAATTTCGTTAACACCTTACGCACAGTTTGTTTTACACCATTTCAACATGGACCGGTCTTATTTGCAAAACCCTTTGTATTACATTATATACATTGGCAGAAAGGCTGAGATGTAACGTCCTCACCACGGTGAGGGTCAAGCTGCCATTAAATACCTGGATTCTGTTCCTGAACTTAACATCAGCCTTGAAATGCCGCAGACCTCTTAACGAGACGGTTCAGCATTGCAACATTCACCTTATGTGGATGGCGGATCACAGGGATATAGCAGGGACAATCTTACAGACTCCAGCCGAGTTGGAGTCTGTGGGCACGCCTCTAGCCACTTGCAAGCTTCTACTACGAGATAGAGCATACGAGTATTTAGTAGCAAATGGTAGGTGGGCGTCTCACCGAGCGTTTAATCAATTCACGCAGATGTGGCCTCGCCTAGATCTGACCCGACGACTCATTGCTTGTATCCGTCATAACGGAACACTGTCTGATTGGAAGGTATACAGTGAGACTGAAGGTTGTGACCAGTAACTTCTGCAGGAGATACAGGGATGAAGAGGAGAAGGAGTCCATAGAACACCTTCTCTGCAATTGGCAAACAGGCGGAGATCAACACTGGGCTCTTATTTTTTTAAGGACCTAAGAGATCTGGACAATATAGATATTGTCCGACTTAAGAGCTTTTTGAGACGCTCAGGATGGTTCAACGGGTGAAACCAGTTTCCATGGTATCACAATGGCCTATTCAGTGTAAGTGAATCTGTCTATTCAGACTGCCACACTGACCTAACCTAACGTAATCTAACCAAAATCTATACATATCGTATACATAATTGTAATTTTACCGACAGTGGGGGCGACGGTTAGTACAAAGTTCTTATATGCATTCTTTCATGTTGCCAAAAAGTTTCGCTTCCATTATTTTTCCGACGGGAAATAGAAAATCTGAATATTCAGCATTGCCAGAGCAGAATTTTATGCAATAAATAATTTTTTTCTTGGTATAATTATTTGGGCGGACAAAATGTGAGCTTTGATATATTCTGCCAATATTATCGATATTGGTACACATTGATTTTTTTATAGCAACACTGCCACCCAATACGTTATCGTTTGTTTTCTTCTTCTTTCGCTGGCTATACAACAACACGCAGTGGGAGATTCGTTTCCTCTTAATATAAATATGAGCTCTTTGTTATCTTTCGCATAATCTCTGGTTCAAACTCCGTTACAGCCGTCTATCATCATTAGAGCGGCAGTCATCTCGATGTATCTGACGAACACTTCGAGTAGTCGAGTAATCGGCAAGTCTTGTGAATGCTTCTCAAACTGTGACGTTGGGAATCGTCGTTAAACTTTACATTCCGTTGTGTGAGTTTGTGTGAGAAGTTCTCCTATGCCTCATCCATGAGCTGCAAGGAAATTTGTTGATTTTAATTCATTACAACGTACATTAGATTTCGGTGCTCTTTCATTGACCTCAGGTGTTTTGACACATCTGTGTACAGATGCAACCGCATGAAAACAAACAGCCGAAGTAAAATCAACAGCAGCGAGAAAGAACCAACAAAAAAAAAACAACATCGACATCGGACAAAGGTGTTTATTCTGACATGCTCATTGAAGGTATTAACCGGGCTTAAAGGGAGCGCTCATACAAGCGAATAAAAAAAGACAAACAAATTCTACCGACAAACTTCAAGCCTCTTAAGAAACTCCAAGAGATGGGCGATATGATTGCCGCGATAAAAAGATCCAAACGTGGACAAATGTCGCCCTTAAGAATCCAGTACAACAAAAAGAAATAAAATGTTTGCGTGCCCATAAGATGATAGTCATAGAACAATGCCTTATAATCATTTGGGCTGATAAAGGTGCAACAGCCGATAGTCACTCCCTTAACGCTCCTAAATAGATCATCTCATACCAAGACACCGCTTCCACACACACACATACACACATGTACACATCTAACAATAAGATCATCACTTCAGTCCTGGAGTATTAAAAAAATTATACTTATTAGCAACCATGACAAAGAGGACGAGAGCACGCATTTCATATCCTCCATATGTTTGTTATTGTTGTTGGAGTGTGAATAGTGCAACATTTTGTGGCAGTTTGCGCCCACTTGTGCCCTAGATTACTGACAAATGTCTATAAGCGGCGTTAAGTGACACGTAATCCTCTTTTTACTTCTGGCCATAGATAATCGCATACAAGCATTCGCATTCGGAAACCCCCAAAAACTAGAATAATACAACAAAGGGAAAGTGAAGGAAAAGTCCCTTGACTAAGCTGCTAAACATATTAATGTAATAACATCTTATGGGCTTATTTATTTTTCTTACTTGAAGTCGTTGACAGATATCCTGCCACTGTCGCTGCTCTTTTGTTAAAGATTCTTATGCAAGTACACTGATTTCAAACTGAGACGTTATTCGTTCAAATCCGTGTGTAGAAAATTTGTTATTCTACTTCAGGATTTGGTTCCATTATAATCAATTACACGTCAGATTAATTATATGGAGTTTAGTATATACCTATATATAAAGGGTAGAGGATAACATTTTCTGACTGCAGTTCTGAACATATTTATTATAAATCAGAACTTAATTGAAAAAAAAGGAAAAGTAAATTCCCTTGCATTTCATGAATGAGATATATGGGAGAGCTTCTCACATTCAGTGAGCTTACACGCATTCTATTTTTAGTTAGTCACTCAACAGGACCTACAGCTTTTACGACGATTCCGAACGTCATAGTTTGAGAAGGATTTACTAGACTTATCGATTACTCGACTACTCAAAGTGTTTGTCAGACACAGCGAGGTGAAGCCGGGATCATGCGAACGGCAGTCGCTTGTACTAACCGCTATGCCACGTTCGGTCGATATACTCGTATTACATATATTTTCCCATATTCTAAATGGTCCACATCGACCAGGCCGCTATGGTACTTCCCATATATGTTGTCATTCTGTCATTTGGCCAAAATTTGGAATTGCAGTCTTTATAATTTCTTACTGGAGGCTGTAGTAACATAGACTTTTGTCCACAGTATTGCCTTGTAATGGTTGGGACCAAAGAAACATTTTATGAGAGCCTATATAAGCATACAACCACTTAAATGCCCAAAACTGCCGTAAAATTGAACAGGACAGTATTTAAGCAACTTGCAATTTGTAATACCAGAACCCTTTGGAAATATTATTATTACGCAATAAAAGTTGCGCTTTCATTATGGAAAGACTAGGTACGGTACAGCACTAATGAATTGTTATGTTCTATGAGGAATGTGCTTCATGCGCTTAGAGTATGTAATCGAAAAATTTGGAATCCAGATGTTATTATTGGACGATAAGAAACCAAATAGATCGCGTCCAACATCTGGTGAAGAAAATAAAGCGGCAAATTGTTAAAACAAACGGTTTGACGAGGCGGTGTTGCTTCATATTTCTTAAAAAAATATGCCAATGAAGCCTTGTCATTATTGCCAGTCCATTTTTTTGACTGCATTTGGTTCCAACAGCATACGCTGCTTCTCTCCAAAAACTGTTTTTACTGATATAAAAGTAGAGGTTACAGAGAAATTAAATTTCATATAAAGTTTTACTGAGCCACAGCTCAATATTTAGACCCTTCTGGTGCCTCCCATATAAATGGAATAATGGACCAAGAAACTGAACCACCTTATTACAGTTTATTTGATAATGTGATGTTGATCAACTTAGTGATAAAATTTGAAGTGAATCAGATCATTCCTTCTTCAACCTCTCATACAAACGGATCTGTAGGCCTCAATATAAGATTATGCCATATCTCTCTAGTTGAAAACCTGGTTTTGACAGAATGTAGCACTATAGTCGTCACTTGAATTCAAAATGTTGTACCTTCCATATGAATGGATATATGGACCCAGAATACAATCATATTACAACACTGTATGGGATGTTGTGACTTTGACTAATTTGACCACCTGGTATGAAATTATGCATGAATCAATCCTCGCCTGATTTGAACCAATTTGCATACAACTGAATACATTTTTAATTTTCCTTTAAATCCCATATTCAGAGGATATCGGAAAACACCTTCTTGTTTCTCACATAACAACAGATCTACAGAAAGATATTATAGATAACGCTATTCGCAGCCTTTCTACCGTTTATCGTTTTGTCAAATTGCGTATTAATCAATGATAAACCAATATTCTTTATACATGTAAATATAAATAAATGGAACAAAAGATAAAAAGTTACAATTTCAAGCGAACGCGACAAAAAAGCGCTTTGGTGTAAATACACCAACATTTGTAACTCAAAAAGTGTGATTTTTTTAGAACTAAAGCGTTTTTTCGTGGCGCGTTGGCGTCAAATTGTCCATTTGAATGTACTTTTTACACTTTCACCCAAAGCAATGAAGATATCCGAGTATATCGTTTGATATGACGAACAAGTACAGAAATTTCAGCCATGCGAACTGGTTTAAATTTACGAGTCGGGCTCATTGTCGAGCTGTGAATGAGGATGCCAAATTATAACTTACTGAACTTAATTATTATAGCTTACATATAATTTAATATCTTCGGCTAATTTATGTGTGAACTACCCTAAGGCGGGCCTCACAAATTCACAGAACTAAGTTTAGCAAAAGTTTGATGCCTGCTAAGTTGTACTGAATTTAGTACAACAATATGGATTAAAAAAATATATTATTAAATTGGATTAAGTTACGCAATTTATGTGGGAGGGGCCGAAAGGATTATCCGATCGAATTGGCGGGAAGAACTTATATGTAAATACGGCCAATTCCATATGAATTACTAGCATTTTGATGAACTTGACTGGAATGTTGTTATACCGGGTTGTTCATTTTTCGGTCTCAAAAATGGAGTTAAATAAAACACACATAAAGCTATGATTTCCGTGAAATTTATATTTCATTACAGTGCTTTGACTTTACCAATATTTATCAAATTCACTGTCATTTAAATGACCGCCTCTGGATTTGTTGCAGCGGTGGATCGTTTTTTTATAAAAAAACGATCCACCGCTGCAATTTTTTTTATAAAAATTCAACTTTATTATGTAAACATGTTTACGAATGATTCATTGAAAATACTGTCCGTCACCAGCTACTACTTCTTGCCATCTTTCTGTCAAAGCTCGAATTCCGTCACGGTAAAACCGTCCATCTTTTGAGGCTATCCATGAATCTAGCCGTTCCTTGATGTCGTCATATGAGTCGATCTGCTGGTCAGCCAGACCCTGTGCCATTGAAAGAAACAAGTGATAATTTCACAGCGCAATATCTGGAGAATATGGTTGATGGGGTAAAACTTCCCCTTTCAGCATTTCCAGGCACATTTAACGGGCTTGGCCACGTGGCATGCTGCCTCTCCGCGTATTGTGGGCGTTTCTCGCGCAGAACTCAGCTCAATCGCATTAATTGAAGTCGATACTGATCCCTAGTGGTGGGGTCTCTTGGTTTCAACAGCTCGTAGTAAACAACACCGACCTGGTCCACCAAATACAGAGCATGCGCATGTGAATATTGGGTCGAGGCGACACCGTAGAAGCATGACCGGGCGGCCCCCATGACTTTCTTCTCTTTTGATTGCTGTAATGAATCCATTTTTCATCACCCGTAATAATACGCTGAAGAAACCCCTTCCTCGACGCTCAACGTCCCTTGGCTTCAACTCATAAGAAATTCTAGTTCCGTGCTTTGGAATCATTCGCAACGCATGCAATCGCTTGGAAATGGCTTGGCGGGTAACTCCTAATATTGAAGTTAGATGTACCTGCGTTTGACACAGATCCCCATTAAGCAGCGCCGTCAATTCAGTGTCTTCGAAGGTTTTTTTGTCTTCCTCCATGCGAACGGTCGTCAACATCACAATCTCGACACGTTGTTTCACTTAAAGCAGAATCTCCGTAAACATTTTGAAGCTCTCGATTAGCTTCGGCTGCCGTTTTCTTCGATTACAAGAAGATAATCAATACTTCCCGCATATGATGATTATTTAGCACAAAATCATACATATTCACACAACTAAACGAATATGATGTCAAAAGAAAATCACTATTGTGACGAGGCGGTATGTTTACCACATTCCTAAGTTTGGGTCATGACGTTTAGGTTATGTCAAAATCGACTAACACTTACAGCTGGCGCCTTTTATTGGCAAACAGCGGGAACTTAGCGCGCACCTAACAGAATAATTAAAATTTGCTTGTTTTTGCCTATAAAATAAATATTTCAATCTTTACAAAGTGTAGCAATTGTCAGTCCACAAGTTATACAACTTTGGTCCATATGGTGTTAAGTTTTTCTGAAACATAACCTTAGTCAAGTATTGGCTGTTACTTTATCCTATTAAAACTATTTGTCAAACACATATTTATCAACTATGCTCGAGTGATTTTAAATGTGAAATATATTGAAAAATTACAAAATTAAGGTATTATTATAATACTAGCCGACCCGGCAAACGTTGCTTTGCCTTCAAATTTTAGCAGGAGCAGAAATAATTGCTTTTTAATTTGTGGTTTGTATAGGAGGTACCACTCCCCATTGTCCAATCCCGCCCATATTTGCAGCAGCACTTAAGATATGTACACCAAACCGATGTACCAAATTTTGTTCAAATACCGTAAACAGGAGCAGAAATATTGGATATTTAATTTATGTTTTGTATGGGAGGCACCACGCCCCACTGTCCAATCCCGCCCATATTTGCAGTAGCACTTAAGATATGTACACCAAACCTACGCACCAAATTTTGTTCAAATACCGTAAGCAGAAGCAGAAATAATTGATTTTTAATTTTTTGTTTATATAGGAGGTACCGCGCCCCTTTGTCCAATTGGACCGAATTGTAAATCTAAACCATCCCGGGCACCACCCAGACGCATATACAAAAATTTATGCAAAGCGGTCCAGCCGTTTAAGAGGAGTTCACTGACAACGCCCGTACAGTAGAATTATATATATAAAGATGAATATAATATGAATGAATATAATATGAATGAAGCATTCGAAACAGGATTTTTAGAAATCACATGAAAGTTGTCATAAACTATGAAAGTTTTTGGAAAGCAAAGCTCCCATTATATATTTTCCAATATTTCCCCAAACTGTTTCATACAACAATAGTAGTTTGCTGGCAACCATAACCAATAAAAATTAAAGGTATTCAAAACGAAAACCTATTCGAATTACTAAGTCGAACACAAGTAATTGTTCGAACTGAGTGATTCATGCTATAGAAATGGTGTGGAAATTTGTACATTTTTAAACTAATACATTCAATACAACTCGCTATTTTTCATTTGTTTGTTTGAACAAAATATGAATATGTTTAAATTTGAAACTTCTATTAATACTCGTATAACAAAATGCCAACAAGGCATGAATGAAATAAATAACAATAAGAATGACATCAAGATTTTCTGCGCTCGTTGACGCAATTAATCACAAAGTCGATAGTGGTCTTATAAGTGAAATATTTGTCTACAATTTAAATACAATACGCTTTTTCGTCTTGCAATCCAAATGGTTATATGCGTTAGTATTAGGAGTATATCATAAATTGTACCATGCATTTGTTGAAAAATTATATTCCTAAATACTGAAGTCGCGAATGGAGTTTTTCAAAATGCTGGAGTCGGTGTCGGAGTCCGATAACGGAATCGTCCAATTTTGAATCGACTTCACAGCACTGACTAAAAAACGAAAATAGTTTTGAGGAGGGTAGAGTAGACATCGTATCTAGTATAAGCTGCGAGTAGAAAATAACCTCAAGCTCCTCAGTCTGATGCGCTTCTTTTCCAATCCATCACTCCAAGTTTTGACAGTACCTCAAAGTCCTTACAAGGCAGTTTTTGTCGCCCTCTTCTGCGACAATCATCGAATTCGTTGTCGAAACCTTTTTGTGTTGGAGCGTTTGTGACCATCCGTCCAACAAAACCCAAGTTCGATGCACTTGAACACGTCGATGTCGGTGTATAGCTTATACATTGGTCATGGTTCATAATGACGCTGATATTTTCCATACATTTTCCGCAGTATTTTTCTCGCAAAGAGTCTCATCACTGATTCATCTGCTTGTGGCATAACCCAGGATTCTGCTCATACAGCAAGATGGGTTTGGTACAGTTGAATTTTTGTTTGTCCAAAGATGGTTTCATCATTAAATCACTTGCTTGCCACGGTAAAATGTGCTTGCAAGCAACATCCTTTATAATGAAAATGAATTCATACACATGTCCAAAGTTACAACTGTAAACGTTCATACATCGTCCCAAACGAAAAGACTCCTTGTTCGTTGAAACAAATAACTTTGTCTTGTTCTCTTTAATCACCAGACTCTTTAATCTCGCTGTATCACCGGCACTCGTCTTTGTCAGCAGGGGCCGTACACATTTTCTAGGAGCTCATAGAATGTTTGTTTGATTTCCTCGTTTTTGTTTTCCATCGAAGCGTGTTCGCAGGTCAGCGTAGTAAAAAAAAATTCCCTAGATAGTGGATATCGACGTACTAAATGCAAAAAATTAAAAATATGTTACAAATATATAAATATTTTTTGATAACATTTTGTTGTTTGTTATACACAAACAAATGTAAATAAAGTTGAAAATATTCGTTGCTTTCACATTTTAGACACAATCATAGTTGTACTACAGCTTTGCAAAAGATATCAGAAGGTTAAGGTCTAGTATATAAAACAGTGATATTTCTATTTTTCTTTTGATTGATAACAATATGTTAAGCTTAAAACTAAAAAAATCCAATTTTTTGATATTTCACACATCTAGATTTCAATTTATCGTTATGGGAAGTCCACCTGTGTAGGTGTCGAAAGGTGTACAACGAGGTTCTAAAATAGGCCCATTACATAATTTGTACAACAATCACCTTCCAGAATGTGGATGTGCACAGTATGTTACATATGAAAGCAAATGATGCACATTGGGGTAAATGATATAACCTAGTTATAATCAGAATCGCACAGTGGGACTCTAATTTACGGTGTCTTCGATTTGACACGTTTCTGATTAGATTGAAACAATTTTCCCGCCATCAGTAAGCCCTTGGAAATAGGTGCGCCTTTAAGAACATATTTTCTATGTTCGACTACAATAACTTCTATATATTGAAAATAGCATGTCTCAATTCAAAATTTGTACGAAAACACCACTTTTCAACGATTGCGCAAAAAGTTGTTCAGGAATGTGTAACAGCTTTGTTGTAGTATTATTCAATTCAGCATGGGCATCAATATTGAAACACGCTTTCTTTCGAGAAATCAAGGACATTTTTCTTGAACAGAATTAGAACAGAGTTATAAAATTAAAATTGACGCATCTGCAGTTGTAAAATGTGATTTATGAAAGAAGCATAAAGTCAGTTATTTTATTTATCAGTTTATTTTATTTATTTATATTTTTCTGAATGAATGGACTCGGGATTGTTTATAGAAACTATCACCAAATCAAAAGTGCGACAGTCCAAAAAGGAATATGATGACTTGTGTCATAAATTGATTGGCTACCAATCAAACCATTACAAGTTTTCAAGATTCGCGCAAAGCAAAGACTTGCATAATTTCGATTCCCATAAAAAGTTCCCACAATTTAATAAACTGCAGCCAATACAATGAACTCTTTGAAAATTAACTTTTTCAAAATGAAATTATTAACACCAAACCCACCAATTGCAACCTACTGAGATAATATTCTGTTAACGGCCGTTACAAGTGCACCACATGCTGACTTTCAAGTTTACGGAACTAAGATGGGAACTTTCACCAAAACCACCCTTTGCCGGCGTTTGGAAGCGCGAACGACTAAAACTCGTGTATGACAACGATGATAAATGTCGCAATTGCCAAAAGGAATAGGAAATATTAGCCACAATATGGAACATGCGGCCACACACGCCCCCTCCTGCAGACATTAAAAACACAAACCCAGCGTAAGGAAGTCACCGGAACGACAAAAAATGTCATAAAACATAAAGTTTAGAGGAAGAAAAGCGTAAAAAACGATTTCCCAGAACGAATCCTTAACGACATTTAAAAGTGTTGAGTCGGTGGCGACGGCGACATTGGTTTCCCTCAATGCGGCCCGGCATGTTGCAGGGAACTTGATTGAAAGTTACGCTCTGAAGCGGGGCGCGCATAAAGTCAAAGGATAAATTTAACAAACACTTAACGGTTCTACAGCGGTCACGTGTGACCGGGGTTGACTCAGCCAGTGGCCTCCAAGTGGCAATAATCAAAACATTACAAATACTTGGCAGCGAGTAACGTCAACAAACCACCCCCAAAACAAAAGTACGTGGGTAGTTCGTTAGTTGAGCTACTGCACGTGACTCTGGCCAATGTGTGCCATTTGGACACGTGGCTTTGAAAAAACAATTGCAACAGTTCCGAGGTAACTTTTGGGAAAGCGTTAGAGTGTGTATGCGTGTGTGTCATCACATGCAACAAAACAAGGAGTTGTTGCCCATCCTCAGATGCCACTTGGCGGTCACATCCTGTGCGAATGAAACGATGGATGGACGATTCGCGCTGAAAATGAATGTGTCTGCATGCGTACCACACATAATGCAATGCATATTAACTTTTTCTTCAACAATATATAAAAGCTGGGGCCGTCCTCCCGCGGGACCGAAGCGTGCCGCCGCACAACTTTAATTTTTCTCTTCCTTCACAGACGAGGACGGAGCGGTGTAAAACTGCCGAGAGTGAAGTGAGTAAGTAGCATTGATGTTTTGTTAACTAATAAATAGCTTAGTGGAAAACGGGAACGCCGGCCGGCACAAATTGTTTGGATAAACAACAATTGTACGCACACGTGACCCCAAACATATTCCGGCCATTCCATAGCCTATGAATGGCCCTAACGATTTCCAACGTAGACAGCGGCAGACGATGGCGTTGATTAAGTTGGAGATGTGAACAAGTGCATCTCGGCAAACATCTGCATCCCTTCATGCTGCGGTTGCATGTCAAGTCGTAGTGTCTCCCTTCGGTACGGAGGTAGATTTTGTGGGTGTTGTCGCCTGAGTCATCTTTTATCATTTGCTCATTTCTATATCCGTTTCCTTTTGTTTCGGACAAAGTCGATAATTTCGGTTGTAATTCCATTGCGGAAGTCGGGAAAATGAATGTCAATGAGTTATTATCATCGTTGGGTGCGCTCTATTGAATGAGTCACGTGCTCTGATAGCTCAGTTAATTGTTGTAATCCGTCTTTGCAATGATCCAATGAATGTGAAGTAAACAAATGGTTTTTGTAGTCGTTGCTACTAATTGTTATCGTATTTGTTTTTAATTATGAGAACTTCTACGGCAGATGCATTGAAATCGTTACGATTATTAACTGAACTCATGATTAATGGCTTTATAATAAAAGAACAAGAAAATCATAACAATTTGTGTTGTTTCCCTGAAATATTTGATCATAAATAATATCGCTTATGACCTTTAAATATAATCGTATGTAAATATAGCTTTGCTTTACTAAACTAGACTGATATATATGGATTTTGACAATCCGAGATGTTATTAAATTCTTCTTTTCCATAATTAAAGACACATACTCGTATGCTCTTCACCTCAGAAATATATGTACTTAACGGCATCAAATTTAGATTTGTGCTTAGGCAAAATCTAGGGAATGAGCGAAAGGGTGCCATAATTATATACCTACAACCATGAGTTGTAGTTCACTTTATCGGGATTACCGGCAATGTCCAAAAGGCCTTATTCTCATTTTCTCGTTCCATTTTTATACCATCACCCGAGGCAATGAATGGAAAAATGTATCACACAGAAGGAAGTCTCTAAAGTACCAAGCGTCATACGATCAAATTTGTTTCGTGACTTTTTAAGTCGACTGGGCGACGTCCGTTAGTCTGACTGTCTGGTTGGTGACATGATAATTGTAGTAAATTTCTATAAAACTATTTAAAACTAGGCACTAATGTGTTGTCAGATCATAGCAGGAGATTGTACAAAGTTCAAATCAGTCTATCCTTTCTGGTATCCCCTACACAAAATGATGGATTTTCCTAAATTTAGCTTTTCTTTGTAGCCCTTAATTCGTAGCCTTCAGCAACATTTTAGTCCAATGAATGAATGAAAAAGTCTATCGAATAGCCACACCTTTTCCGGCACCATATATCCTTATATTTGATTCAGCTGCACTCAATTCAGTTCAATTTGATACAGTTTCAAAATTTGTTAAAGCTGTAGACTGGTAACTCCCATAAAAATTGATCGATTTTTTTCGAAATTGAATTTTTTCCTGGTGATTTATTTTGAATTATAATGCCTGGTGACTTATAATTCCTAATTCTATCAAAAACAGACCAATATGAATAATATTCCCTCCGGTACTTGTCATACAAATGACCAATTCACTCCACATGTTCTTAGCTTCATATCTTTCAAGCGATTGCTGCGCACCATACCATCAATAATATCTCTCATCATATCTCTCTTTAGTCTGTCCCATTGTAAGTTTTCTGAGTCCTTCCATCCAGAAAAAATTTAAAAATAAAATTTATTATTCTGAAAATTATCAAATTTTAAAAATTTCGGTGAGTCAATATGAATTTTATGACTATTATACAGGGTGGGCCATATGAGTGTTGGCGATTTAATTCTTCAATTTCTCGGTAACGCGCGACGCGGGGTGGCGGGGGGATATGTTGTTCGCTGCGCCGCTTCCTGGAAATTTAGTCGCCATGGAGCCGTACACGGGAGTGCAGCGTGCATTTTGTGTCCGAGCGTATTACGAAAACAATAAATCAGTGATTACTGCACGACGTTTGTATCGGCATGAACACGGTTTACACGATTTAAGTGAAGTTCCAAGCGCCAATGTGATACGAAAATGGATCAGAATGTTCGAAACAACCGGCTCAACAGTACCAATTACGGTTCGTGGTCGCCCACTTTCTGCAAGATCAGCCGACATTGTGGAGCGTGTTCGTGTTTCAGTTCAGCGAAATCCGCAACAGTCAACAGGTAAGAGAAGTCAGTCTTTGGATGTCAAAAGAACAACTTTACGACGAATTTTGATACGTGATTTGCATTTGAAGGCTTATAAGATTCAGATAGTCCAAGAATTAAAGCCCGATGATGCCAATAACCGACTTAACTTTGTCAATTTGATGCTAGAGCGGTTCAACAATTTCAACAACGTGATTTTTAGTGATGAGGCTAATTTTCACCCTAATGGCCATGTGAACAAGCAAAATTGTCGGTTCTGGTCCGAGACTAATCCCCGACACTTGCATGAACGTCCACTTCACAGCCCTAAGCTTGTCGTGTGGGCTGGGATAACGTCAACCGATTATTGGACCATACTTTTTTGAGGAAAGAGGGCATGCGATGACGGTTAGAGCGAACAATTATTGCAACATGCTAGCAGACTTTTTGGTGCCATCTTTGCAAGAACTTCCAGGCAATACCTCGAGGAAGTGGTTTCAACAGGATGGGGCCACATGTCATACGGCTAGGGTATCCATAGAGCTGCTGAAAAATGTTTTTCCTGGAAAACTCTTTTCGAAAAGGGGGGATATTGAATGGCCCCCACGTAGCCCCGATCTCTCTCCATGCGATTATTTTCTATGGGGCTACCTCAAATCGGTAGTCTACGAGAATAATCAGACCAATTTAGAGCAGTTGAAGAGGAACATTATTCAGGAAAGTAACAAAATACCGAGAACAACTTTTCAACGAGTTTTCCAAAATTTGCGACTTCGGTTCCAAGAGTGTCAAGCAGCCGAGGGAAGCCATTTGGACAACATTATTTTTAAGTCTTAAAACTTCCCATGCTTCTACTTTTTAAAAATACAAATACATTTATTTTATGTTTCGTAGTTTTTTTTTTTTAATTGAATATTTAAACCGCCAACACCCTTATGGCCCACCCTGTATATCTTCTTTAAAATCTCTTAACTTTTTCTGCTCGAAGAAAATGTCCTTGATTTCTCGAAAGAGAACGGGATTTTTCGTGTTTTTATATTAATTCCATGCTAGACCGAATAATACAGGGTGGCACAAGAATCAAGCTACGGTGTGAAAGTAACTGTCAATGGGGACCGTTATGTCAAGATGTTGAAGGGATTTTTTACCTAGAAAAGCGCCGAATACGCATCAGTTTTAACACTTAGCCAGACCGGTATGGCGAAGTTACAACAAAAATTCCCAAACAAATTTATAACTCCACATTCCGCTGACCCCCAAGGTCACCTGCTATGATTGTACCACACATCTTTTTAAGAGTTTATGTCAAGCAACTGGTGTATAAAACGAAACCAAAGAATTTGACGGACATTAAAACAATAATTGAGGCGAATTCGACTCCAACCCTTCAGGCCCCAATGAATACTTTTCTGATCAGGTGCCGCATATGCGCGAATGATCATGGAGGTCATTAAAGGTCCATCATCTTCAAAACCAATTAGTTATATAAAATAAAATTGAATTTTCTACACGATAAAAAATAAAATACGTCGGCGAAAAAAAAAAAATTATTTGAATTTCTTATTGCAGTGCCATTGGTGCTCCACTCCGTATTATTTTCAAAAGCTGAAGGTAAAATCATATATATTCTCGTATATATATGATTTTTGGCGTAATTGTTAAAATTTTTATACAAATAATATGTGTTTTCTTAAAATGTGCTAAATTTTGTTATCTTTCATACAAAAAATCTTATGCACTCCTGTACAACTTTTTACGCTTTTATAAAGTTTTATAAAGAAGTTCCTGAAACTTGACATAGCCTAATATTTTGCAAGATCGTAATCAATTTTCAGAAATCTAAATTTTCCCCGTAGCTCCTAGTTCGTAGATAAGAGCAACATAAGATTTTTGCCTCTTGATTTTTTATAATTTGAAAAATGTAGCAGTTATCCATGTCCAAATATTGCCAAATGTGGTATGAACGAAACCGAAAAGCGTTGCCCGCGCTTCTTTTACTTTCCATTTTTATAAATCCCATATTTTAGCTGTAATTTCTAAGACTTGAGTTGTAGTAACCCTGATTTTTGTTAATTGTATTGATTTATACTTTCCTGTAAAAGTAGAGAAAAAATTGGCCAAGTAACCACGCCCCTTTTGGTACCTCTCTTTCAAATGACAGATTTAACCCATACATTCTCAGCTTGATATCTTTCAAACAGTTTCATCGAATTCACACATCTGTTTGGTAAACTTAGTTTCGAGAATAAAAATGGATTGCGCAGCCACGTCAATTCGAATTCCTCCCGTGCAAATTGGTATATTTTTCGAAATTTAATTTTTCCCTTCTAATCCCTAAATAATAATTTAGACTGCAGGTACTTAATATTTATATTTCAATTATATAGCGCTGTAATGCTTAAAAAGATCGACCTGATAACGAAATACTAATACTAAGTTCTATTAAAGTTTACATCAGCCATTTAGCACTGCAATAGACTGCAGTGCTACGCCTTTTAGGATACTACACACACAAATTGGCAGATTTAGCACAAATTAGTAGTCCTTCTATACTTTCTAAGCGGTGAAATTTAGAATGTTATAATTTGGAACTTTTATTGTGCGTTGATTTGTAGCAGTTTTGATAAAAAATTTGTACCACTTTTGCACCAACAGAAAATGACGCCGAGTGAAGGCATGGTGTAAGTCAGGTCATCTAATTTAAATTTCTATACTGGTTGTGAACAAAGCCTCACAGAACAATAACATGGCTTGGGTTCAACGATCACGCGCTTCCTCCAGGCGCTCGCCAAATTCACCTTTACTCTCGCCGCCTTTGTACTTGGTAGGCGTGGGTGTGTAATTCCGAATGATGAACACATATTTAATTTTTAATTCGATTTGTATTCCATTGCTTACAGGACGAGATCGGAAAATAATGTTCCTGCCAACTATGAAACATAACTTTCTGTATTGTAACTGGACTAGATATTGCTGTTTATACATTGCGCGTGTTCATCTTCGGTCCATCATCTTTGTAAAGAATTCGGACATTCCTAATTCATATTCTTAATCATAAGCTTATACAATTTATGGAAATTTTAGTCAGTTTCGCATCATGATTATGTTATCCGACACTGGTTCTGTTTGCACATTCTAAGATCCTTGAGACCTATATTGGCAAATTACCTTTGTACAATTGCATATCGTACATATGCTATAAATTTAGAGTCTGATCACCATAAAAAACAAACAAATTTCTTTGCATCCCATGATCGGTTACTCAACGAGGTCTACAGATTAAAGTCGATTCCAAAAGTCAGTTTGGGAAGCATTACTAGACTAATCAATTACTCGGCTATGAATCCACGATCAAATGCATGATAGTCAGGCGTTCTAGTAATCGTGCACGCAAATACAATAATTTTTCCCTAATTATTTTAATTTAGTTTAGAAACAAATTTCCGCTCCTTGGCCATATTTCTTATTTTACACTGCAGTATCCGGCTGCATCAACACTAAAATAAATCTTGAAAATATAAAATTTCTCTTAAAATGAACAATTTCCACAAATCATTGTCCTCCATTGCCTCAAAATTCATTCAAGTGGTTATATGATTTATTAAAACTTCAACTTCATCAAAATCGTGAAGACAAATACGCATGGAAAATGGGAGGCGACCACATCAACTTGAAAATCGGAACTACCTATTTTTCTCTCAACCACAATCCCGAATGCATTCAAACTTGCCATCACACTACAAAGTAAAAAAGGAACTGCAGTCGATTTCAACAATAGTGAATAGATCGAACGAACGATTACACACAAATCACAACAGACGTCAGGGTCCTCCCACTTTTTGTTCATACAAAATAATCACAACTAATGTACGGACAAATAAAAGAATGACAGGATGGATGGATGAACAAATGGTTGACTGCATAGACACCATTGAATGCAATCGCGCACATGTCCGTATGTGAGTGTAAACTTTAAGTCAACAAATGTCCTGCGAATCTAAATAAAACATACAAACAGTCAACGTGTTTGCGACATTCATAATGATAGGGGACAGAGAAACTGCCATCCGGTGTGGAAAATGACAGTGACCCATAACTTGAGGGCATTATTATTGAATGGTGAACAACGCAAGCAAAGGGGAGAATATGAGATATCGAAATGCACACAAAACAGCAACATGGTTTTATGCTGTTTTTGTCATTGAAAGTTTTAAATAACTTTCAAACATATACGAGTATACGAAAATTTTAAGAATATATAGAGAGTGTTTTGTACACCCCAATGAAATCTACACGTGCTTAAAAAATTATCGATTTATGTTTAAAGTTGTTGAATAAAATTCAATAAAGAATTGAATATACGAGGGCAGTCTGAAAACTAGCCGACCTAACAAAGAAAACACAAAGAAATTGGGAAAATTTTACATTTTAATTTTTTTTTTTTTTTTAATTTTTTTACACTTTTTCTCAAAGAAGGAGAATTCTCAAACTCCTTTAAATTGCCATCAAGAGCAGACTCCATCCCTTCATTTTTGACAAAGCTTTTACCACCGAGATAATCAATAAAAATAATCCTATGCGCATCCAGATGCTTTGATCTTGATGAAAGCGTCCTAGCCTTCTTTGGACACGATTCTGGCATTCCAGTCTACTGCTTTGACTGTTCCTTTGTCACAGATGTAAAGTGGTGAAGTGGTGGGCTCATGCCCCACCCACGGTTATAAATCGATGCAAAAACTCACCTTTATTGCGGTGACACATTGCCAAACACTGTACTGAAACATCGACGTTATTCTTCTCTATTTAAAGCAAGCACGGCACACATTTTAGGCACAGCTTTCTCGGTTCCAAATCATCGATCAACATACGATATATGGCTTTGATGTATATTTTTGAAAAGCCTATCATTTCAGCTAGCTCACGCTCACGTACCGTCAGTCGACGATCATCCAATACTATTTTGTGGATTTTCTTAACCTTGTCTGGTGTGGGCACCACTATGGTGTTCATCTTGGCAGCTCGTACGGCCTGGTTTAAACCCTGCTACCCAATATTTTACAGTCGTAAACGAAGGAGCAGACACCCCCAGAGTAGAATCTAGCTCGGCTTTAATAATGATTAAACTGAAACTTTCTAAATGGAAATATTGAATTACATAACGGTGATCAATTTTTCCATGTTTACAAATTCACTGAGAAAGTTCACTTTTGATGGCTCAAATAAAAGTATTAAACAACGTGGCGCATTGAAACCTGAACCATATATTTTATAAGGTTGACACTTTTACAAATGTATTCTTGGACTCTTCAGAGATTTTCTCAAAGAATATGTGTTTGATCCATTCTCACGGCAACTTAAAAAGAAGATAATATTTTAGTGTCCGAAAATTTGTAAAAAATCTGTATTTTGTAACGCTTTTTTATTATTCTTTGAGGCGGTAGAAATATAAGACCCTGAAGAAAGGATTTAAAGCAACAATTTTTTTTGGAATAAATACAGTTCACTTCCGCCCAGCTGGCAGACTGTCAGGGACGATAACTGTGAAACTTTTTAACATTTGCCACAATCTAATATTTTGCCAGATCATAGCTGAGGATTGAGGATACATTTCCAATACAAATTAACTGAATTTCCTAAATTCAGTTTTCTTCCTTTGTAGTGCTCATAGTGCTTGGCAAAATTTGGAAAGATCAACCGAATAATCATGTTTCTTTTGGCATATCGCAGACAAATCGATTTAACACACATATTCTTAAGTGCAAACGTTTCAATTCATTGCACTGCATTCAGCTGCGTTTGGTAAACGTTCAACTTTTGTTAACGTAATGCATCGTTCCGCCTTTCTAGTACCTCCTACATAACCTGGCCAATCTTCACAAATTCAATCTTTTCCCTGTGATGTTCAATTGGTGGCATAAAGTATTCTAAATGCTTGTCTATTATATAGTATATAATGAATGCTGAAGACAAGAGGCTGATTTATCTTACAAAAACTAAAGTTCTGTCAAAATTTCTCATACATAAACATTAGATATATTTAGTTCTGAGAATGAAGATGGACGTCATTATTTCACCCCTTCTGTATGGGAGATACAAAGGAGTAATTTAATCCATATATTCTTTAATCCATGTTATCTTTAGTTCATACCTTGTATTTACTTGAATTAAATTCATACAAAATTGGACTGAGCTTTTAATAAAGTATTATTGGTACTCTTATACACATTGCCGAATTTCAGAAATCCAATATTTATTCTTTAATTTATAGCTAGTAGTATTCAAACTTTTTTCCAGAAAAGGCCGATTTAATCCACATAGTGTATTCTTAGCTTTATATCTTCCTTGCAGTCGTGCTGAATTCAATCAAATTTGCTTGCATTGATAGACCCTTCTAGCATCTCTTATACGAATTGATTTGCCAAATGTTTTCCACCTCCAATCCCTAATAGTTAGACTACAGCAACTTTAATTTTTGTTAATTGTAGTGCTAGCTAAAACTTTGAAAATGGACTACATTTGCACGTCCCTTAGAGTACCACTCATAGGAATATAAATGGAAATAAATGGATATAATGTGCCCATTGGGCCACTTTTAGTAAGCAGAACTGGCGCTGTGGGATGAACCAAATGTAATGTTACGGTACCCACACAATTTCACATTGGAATAGGTTTTTTGGAATTAATTTGAGGAGAACTGTTAAAATTGCTGTGTTTTTCTAACGATTTCCAGCTTAACCTGCCTATGAATATGACACTTTTATGCCAAATTTCAACCTTGAAACTCAAACGGTGCGACCGCTATCGTGCTTTCAACAGACGGCCTGACGGACGAACATCCCTAAATCTGAGTTAGGTATTTCCAGTTTACGTATTTCCGGAGTTGCAAACTTAATATGCCCCATCCTTTGGTGATGGACTCCCATCTTATGGGGATTTAGAATTTGTCTTTTTCAAAATATAATGCTTAAACTATAAATGTTATGCAAATAGAATGAAAAAAAAACTATTTTTGTGAAAAGAGTAAAATCTGGCCCTAGTCCAGCATTGTATACATTGTCGAAACCAATTCCAATTTCAGCTACATTGCCAAGACTCTAACCCCACAGCACTGACAAACTATCGAATTTGCGTCCCATTTCCCTAATTGAAAAAAATGTGGGCAACTCTTATGGAAACATGTACGTGGTTGAACCTTAAAGCCAGAAAAACTGATGGATTATAACTAATACTCTATGAAGTCTTCATAATAATTGCGATTTGTTAGTTATGAAGTGTCAACTTTTTTCAACGGTATTTTGAAAGTTGATACTAAAATTGCTCAGTTTACAGCTCCAAACTTATTACGTTCAGCAGTGGAGAGAATATACTTTATTATTCCAAATTTATCTTCACAATTTACGAAATCCTTCTTTGATAACAATTACATCCTTAATAAATCCATTTACAATGACAAGCAAATATATTTTTAAATTTTTCTGAGCCATTTCTTTTTTTGTGTGAATTTTTCCAAGATCAGCTGAACAAGAGATGCAGTTAACGACCAATATTTCTTATACTTTCTGTAATAAAAAAACTACAAACTCACATTTAGCCTTTTTTTATTCTTCAACAGAAATACTCGTATAACAAAATTTACAATCTTTAGCTTTCCAACACAACAAACCAAATACACTTTTCCTCTGAATATTTATGAATTATTACTTATTATTTAGTTTTTTTTTTTTTTTTTTTGCAGTGTTACCAAGTTACATAACTTTCGCAAGCGCTAACACGCATACAGAAACACTGGCATATCCAAAAATTACGGATAATAAGGGAGCCTAACAAAAAAAAACCTAACAACACTAAAAAAACACAGTTCCACTTTGATTTGACGCCATTGGTGAAGATGGTTTAATACCCGCCACTCGGGGTGTTAGTGATGGAAAGTATTTTTTTACTTCCAAAATTATCTTTTTTGCACAAATGACAGAGTTTTAGCCATTACAATTGAGAGCGAAGGGGTGTTAAAGAGTTTAATCGATGACATGCTTATTATAACCCCGATAGTACTAAATTTGGTGACTGCAATGCCCGTGGCGGTGGTAGCAACGATGGTGACTTTTAATCCTTTCTGTGTGTATCATTTTGAAAATACAATTTGCAGCGTTAGGGTATGTTTTAGCACCATTTCTTCCAGTTAACAGATATTTTATTGTTTCCACTCTATTACAGTAAATTGCACAGAACTCCCCATTGCCGTAATTGTTGTATTTAATACCAAACACTTTGATATTCTGATACGTCCCGAAAGGATTAATGCGATGTGATTACTTTGTTGTAGTCCTTTTACGCTGATCGCTTTTATTGAGATTTATTGGCTTTTCGGCAATATAGCTAAATTGAGAGTTGTCATTAGATTTCCTATCATTAATAAATGTCAGAGACCTCTTCAATTTATTGATGATATTCTTTGAACTGTAACATATAATCGTACCGCCTTCTTTAATTGCATGGAACTATGAATTTATAGTTCATTTCGATGGACTTCTGTGATGATGTATTTGAACGGTATAACCAAAGTGATTTTACCTATTACGGAACAGAGTGGAATTTAGCTTATTTAACTAGCCGATCGTCGCAACCGTATCGAGGCAGGCTTTAATAATTACTGGAGTATTCGTTTTCACAGCATGACTTAGGAAGGTAATCGCTGAGTTTTGATGAAATCATCGCCGATGTCAACCTGTTGATTATACAGCTCTCGATTGATATGACGGCAAAATTTTTCATCAGCTATAATATGTTCATGTTTTTCTATCAGAAATTTTCGGAACCTGCTTTGCTGATTACTTTTCGTCGTAATATCTACCAGTTTATGACGTTCTCAAACATTATGAGGTTAAAATTATAGATGTTTGCTGCAAACTACCTCACTGTTACTTCCAAATGAATGTTAAAGGGAAGCAAGCCACAGATGAGCCATCCAGGGAATCAAATCGAAACATAATGCTTTTCCGAGAAAATACTTTCGATTGCGGTAGTTACAGTTTAACAAGTTCTGCTCACACATTTTTGGAATGTCAGTGTAATTCCATTCACCGGAATAAATCTCCGCGTACCGGTACCGTACCGATATTCGTATTGGGCGTATACGAGAATATCATTTGAAACGAAATAGAGAATTTTCAGTCAGATGAACTGTGGCGTGATAAATTCTTTTGTTCTTTTTGAATGGTATACATCTTCATTCCCTCGGGTGAAAGTATAAAACTACTCCAAGTCAAAGCACAATAAAGACAGCAAAATTGTAACTTTATGAAGTCCTTCGTTTGGGAAATGTACACCACTGATTTTTGGTAAATTGTCTAATTTGTATGAGGGGTACTCTACTCTAGCAGGTGTAACAGTGCAACCTATTTTTGCAGTATCAAATGCCTGATGAGTACTCGGTTATACTGAATACAATGCTATTAAATGAAATCTATGAATCAAGGAATATACAAGCAAAATGAGGTAATTTGTATTGGAGATACCAGAATTTGTGTGGCCATTCTTATTCGGTTTTCTCACATCTCATCCAGCATCACAACTCAATATAATTGGCAAGAATTCAAATAACTTTAGGAATACAGTGGAATAACAAATTTCGTCAATTTCTATGTGATATAACGGAATGGGCGTGGTAGCGGCAACCAGTTTCGTTCTTAGAAATTAGTTTACCAAATGCTAGAGCTGTATCAAATTTGGATTTTGTCATAACTATTTGAAAGGTGTAAAAGGTGTCGCAACAAGAACGCAAGATTTTAATTTGGCGCCATTCGAAGTGCCATTGCTTTACATTTGAACATCTGCTATTGTTTGCTAGTAGAAGGTACGAGAAATTGTTTTAACAAAAGGATGAAAGTTTTGCGGCTACAGTTCGCAAATTGCGATCAAGTTGGGGTCACAATAATGCTCCAAAAGAGTCAACTGTGAAGAGATTAATGGATAAATTTGCAAAAACTGAGTCTGTTAGTGATGTAAAGACAACAACGCGCCTTCGACCAGGTCGATCGAACGAAAATGTCGCAGCTGTACTTGATGATGTCGCTCAAATTCCATCCACCTCAATTCGACACCGAGCTCAGCAAATTGGTATCTCCAAATCCACTATGCATCGAATTTTGACGAAAGTTTTGCATCTTCATGCATACAAAGTTCAATTGACTCAGGAACTGAAGCCAGCTGACAGTGGACAGCGAAGGGAGTTCGTTAATTGGGTATTGGAGAGACAACATGAAAATGCTGATTTTGCCGATAAAATCATCTTCAGTTACGAGGCCCATTTCCATCTTGATGGCTTCGTCAATAGGCAGAATTGTTGCATTTGGGGTGAGGAAAATCCTCGAGTGATTCACGAGAAGCAAATGCATCCTCAACGTGTCACTGTGTGGTGTGGATTTTGGGCTGGAGGAATCATTGGACATTTTTTATGAAAATGAGGCACGTCAAGCGCAAAGTGTTCGGTATCGTGAAATGATAACCAGTTTTTTTCGTGCCTAGAATTGAAGAAATGAATGTGGAGGGCATGTGGTTTCAACAAGGCGGCGCCATATGTCATACAGCCAGAAAAACAATTCAATTGCTGCATCAGTCTGCGTTCTTGTTGGGACACCCTTCAGAAGTTAGAATATGTTGGTTAAATTGCTCATTTACGAGTATATAGAAGGTACCAGAAGAGGCGTGGTTACCTGATTGATTTTTCTCCGGTTTTGTAGTGAATTGCAGAGCAATGTAATGGGCAAAAGATTAGACCACTACAGCCTTCTTCTAGTTAGAAATTACAGAGGAACGATTGAACTTTGAAAAACCCATAAATTTGTGTCGGAGGTACTTGAATAAATATGGCAATGTGCTCAAACGCTTAATGTGTAGTAACTTTTTTAAATTTAGTGCATATGAACCTAATTATATATGACCAACTTAATGGCCATTTGTGTGGGAGGTAGCAGAAGCAATGTGATTAATCGACCGATTTTTTGTATGGAAGGCACTAAAAGCAGTTATCCTATGTAGACCATTTGCAATCCCCGGCTACTGTTTGCAAATATATTAATCTGTGATAAGTATACAGCAAGCCAGATAAATGTCGCTCAATCGACTTAAAAAGTAATAAAAACTATTCGGGCAAAAGATACTTGATACATTTGGGCCGTATGAACAGATATGTACTTTCACTCCTCTGGATGATGGCATAAAATGCTTGCTGGACGTCTGGTAGACTAGACTATGATTAGAGGAAATCAATACAAATTCTAGCAAAACTTTGTCGATAGTGATATTTTCTAAATCGTGGTTTGGGGTTTGAAAGAAAGAACACTGCCTCACTCTTCTGGCATTTCCTATACCAAACGACAGTTCTATAATAATAATCGATAATCACTTTTTACTGGATTAAATAAATTCATTGGCAATTGAATCTACTTAATTTGAAAAAACTTCCCAATGTGAGAAACGAACCCACATCTTAAAAAATTGGAATTTCAAAATTTGTGCCATTTATGCATTAATTAAAAGAAATATATACCGGTATCTTTCAGGTACTAGAAATAACAGTCCCAACTAATATAATTTTTTAAGAGACATCCTTAATTGCAAGCGAGTTTATTGAAAAATACAAAACATACAAATTTGTAACGGAAAAGGACCTACGTTGATGTATAATATAAGATATACTGAAAAAAAAAATACTTAAGTCCTTAAAATGAAAAAAATGAAAAAATTTCGTACTCAGAAAATTACTTAGACAGTTTTGTGTTTTCTAGACTCAACATACTTTGAGCGGACGTCAAAGAGACGGGTTTTCTTCGACAGCCTACCATGCGCTCTTTTGATTTCATCGATTCAATTGACTCTAAAGGTCAATTGTCGTAAATCTCGATAAAACAATGGAAATTGTCAGGTACAACACTCGTGAAAGCATTGTTTCGATTACCCAGGGACTGAACATTGCATAAAAACCATTTAAAACCACCTGAATAAGGCTGAGTACAAAATGAAGCTTGGTGATGATGGATGCCACACGATTTGGCTCAAAAAACTAACATCTGCGAATCACAGCTGAATCGCAATAAAAATCGATATATTTCTGACTGGTGATGCAAAGTGGATGACTTACGACAACGTCAAGCGAAAACGGTTGTGGTCGAATAACGATGGGCTGGCGTAAACGATGGCCAAATCAGGATTCATGGTCAGGAAAGTTTTGCTAATTGATGGCATTGTCGGGGAATCATCTGCTATAAGCTGCTCAATACAGCTAAATTCTTAATATGAACCAGAATTTGTGTTCTATGCGGAATACGCTAGGCTACACACATCGACATCCAACATATAGTTTGTACCTGTAAGTGATAAACATCTGTTCCTGCCCGCGGCGAATGATATCCCTATTGAAAATTCCGCTAAAACGAAGCTACTGAAAATAGACTGTTCCAATTTTTTGCCAATAACGAGAAGGATTTCTATGAACGAAGTCTAATGGAATTACCTCCAAAATTGCAACAAATTATCAAAAAAATGGTGCATAAGAAACATAAGTCGGATCATTCTAACTATGCCAAATAAAGCCTTCAATGTCATGAAAAATAATGGTTTTATTTTGATTTGATTTGAAAGCGCTTCTGGAAAATCCATTCATCCAGCGAGTTGTCGATACAAAATTCTCCGCTGTATGGACAGCAGCTGACACAGACAGGTGAAATCCAACGAGCGGGAAAAACTTGCCAAAACAAGAACTGAACCCAGCTTTGAAATGGTAGAGTATTTTTAATGTGGGAAACCATCTTGTTTATTAAGTAAAAACTAGATATGTTGGTACTTAGTATACGCCGAAAATAACTATGTGGATTATTGGAAAATATTGGAAATACTGGAAAACAGAGAATATCGATATGTTATGCTTTATCGATATGTTATGCGTTTTTGACGCGGCCACTTATCTATCCACGAATCGTTACATTGTTCGTGGCACTAAAGACCACAATTTGTTCCAGTAGGAAATAACCTCTCCAAATAAGGACCAAATCTAATGTTTAATATGTGGGATTTTTTCAGAATTTCTCCAACATTTTTACCTTTTACTCGTTAAATAAAAGCAATATTGATATTTGATAGATGCGGGTAGTTGTTGCCATACTTGTGGTCGTGGCTATTTAATAATACAACAAAACTATTTTTTGCACAGAACTACTTTTCACAAATGTCATGAGCCGCAAGTTCCAAAATCGATCCAAGGGCAAAGACGACAAAGTTCATTATAAACTTCTAAACCGACAACATTCATGTACCAAAAATCATTTAATTTCGGCAGCTTTAATTTTAATACAAAGTTCGCATGGTGGTGATATATTTCGTGATAATGCTTTGTATTGTGGACGCAAGTTTTATCGACGTAATTTCATGGCATTATTTGTTGGCCTATTTGGCTCATCAAACGTGTGCTAAGTATGGCGCAATTAAGGTATTTCGAAATATTCAAATATTAGTTATAGGATTTTTCTCTACTTGCACATCTGTGAATGAATCTGTGAATCTGGAGTTTCCTAAGGGCAATAACATTCGTAATTCCAATTTCTTCCATGGGACTTTGTGACATCTGGATTTTTCTGCCATGAAATGTTTCAATCAAAAATTTAACATTCACCCCTTTTACAATACAAACAACAACTGCAAATACATTATATAAACTCATGTCTATGTGTGTGTGTGTGTGTGTACGTGCATGTTCGTATGATACATGCATATCGTCAACAAATGCATCACCAGAATCATCATCGACATCAACTTAAAACAAGAAACCTCTTGAAATCCATTAAATATTTTTGTTAAGAGAGACCAACAGAAATTGAATTGAAAACACTTTTGTTTCATTTCCCAAATGCGATAAATAAAATAAAATCTCAATGCATATCAGCCAGCAGATATAACCGACCAAGCGAACGGCTGCTGATGTTGCCGCTCACAATCGTATCATGCCACAAGTAGGAACTCTGTGAATGCATTCGTTTATTTTGGGATGTAGATGTACCATTGTAGCTGAATTTATCGTATAAAACTCACAACTTGGACACTTATAAGTCGTCATCAATACCAACACTTAACTGAACAACAATGGAGCAACCACAACAACATCAAGCTGCACTTCAGAAACACGACGTGCACATAAAGGACAACACGCGTTCGCCCTCCTCTTCAACAGCAACGAATCAGAAACCCAACTGGAAATGGCAATAATTCATCGACGTTTTGGCGTGTAATGAAATCAAAAGTGTGGAAATTGTAATAAATTTGGAAGCGAACACCACAAAAAAAAAACTGCAAAAGAATATGTTCAATTTCAACTCATTGACTGAAAAGGATATGAAAATAACATAAGGATGCTTTTATACTTTACAGCTCTCCCTCTATCTCTCTCTCTCTCTCTCTCTAGTGTTGATTGATGTCCACTTGAGATTTTCGGTTCCAGTTGTTCGTTCGCTTGTTTTCAACTGTTTCACTATCGAATTGCTTCTGCCATCGTGATTATCCGTTGATAAGTAAGCAGTAGCAGCCTCCTCCGATGACCACATGGCTCCTCACCAGTTATCACTGTGGCGGTTTCAGGTTACCTCATTTCTTCGAGTGGAGTGGGCGTTCGGTTGTTGTCTCCATTTAACAAATGTTTATCTCAAGATCGTTGGCTTGTCGCAAATGGCGCCACGCGCTGTTTTGATACTTGATCGTACTCTTTAACGAACTGTGAAATTTGTTCTGGTTTACAAATCCAAATTTGGAACGACTATTTGGAAGTCTGTAATCAGACTCCAGCAGAATGTTATGTCAAAAACACAATTATCCACTGCATATGTGGAAGGCTTTGCTTGCTGGAAATTGGAAACAACTACGCAATAACCAAAGCAGAAATTAGTTGGAATTTAATGTGATGAAATCAAATTTTGAGTTGTTGCTGCACGTTCGAAGCTCGACGTTGCTGGAAGAAATGTTTTACTTCGTCTCAGTGTTTTTACACCCTTGACGTGGCTGGGGGCTCACTAAGTTTGTTTTTCGTTTGTATTTACTGAAAGTCTAGTATTTAGAAAATGCAATTTGTGGAACATTTTCATTCGGCGAATTTTCGGAAAATTCAAAAAAAGACTCTCCTACAGTTTTTAATATTAAATTTCACAGAAAATATTATGAGAGAAGTAAAATTTAAAAAATAAAATTGCAAGATAGAATTAACTAATATTATAAAAATTTTAGAATATTTCCCCAAATATGAGAAATACTACCTGTGAAATTTTGACAAAACAACCCATTTACGAAACACAAATTTTGCAGAAGAGGAAAAAAAAAACGATTCGTCTTTATACTGAGTTGTTTCTTACACATTTTAAGAGAAACTTCCTAAATTCTAAAACAGCTCAATATATTGCTAGCTAGTAGCCAGAAATTGTATATGTCCTATATCGACATTTGTCACCTCCTACTTTATAGACTGCAGTTTCCTGAATTTGTGTTTGCTGTATAAGGTGTAGTATAAAGAAATCCATTTTTCCTTTTGCATGAGATTGAAAGCATTATTTAGCGTAGTAAGAATCATCCGATTTTTGTCAAATACGCATCGCTTTATTCGATAATTTGTTGCTGTTGTGAAGGTAATTCCATTATTCCTCTCTTATAGAAATCCTCGGTCTTAGACCTTAGACCACCAAGACCATCCACTGTAAACAGGAACAGATAGAAATCACTCGGTTACAGGCCCGCACTATCAGTTGGATGTATTAAAATCTTTCAACCAAATTCCTAGAGCTTTTGACGAGCCAATATCAATGTATGTGGCCTGGCCTTGTTGGAACACAAATCGTATTGGCCAAAATTCAAATCGTCCAAAAGTTGCCACTACAGGTCCGAATTAATTAGTCGTAGCGCAGCAGCTCACAGCAGATAATCCCCTAACAATCCCACCAATTAGCAAACTTTCCTGGTCGTGAATACTGGCTTGGTCACCGTCTATTCCAGCCCATCGCGATTCTACCACATCCGTTTTCGCTTGACCCACTTTGAATCACCAGTTACCAACCGCTTCAGAAATTGATCGATTTTATTGCGGTTCAGATGCGATAGATATTCGGTCTATTAAGTTTTGTGCCACAACTCGTGCGGCATTAATATATCAAGTTTCTTCTTGTACCCAGCCTTATTCAAATGGTCTCAAACGTTTTTTGTGGTCGGACTTTACGGTTTCCATTATTCTACCGACATTTCCGACAACTGGCCTTCCCGAGCGCGGTGCATCTTAAATTAAAAAAATTGACACCTATTGTAATCGCACTTATACAACGCGAGGTACAAAGTACTAAAGCCATCTATTGGAAAAATAATGCATTTCCTTAACGTAACCACACCGCTTTTGGTATCTTCCATGCATATGGTCTATTTAACCCACATATTCTAAAATTCATATCTTTCTTTTGGTTGCACTAAATATAGTCAAATTTGTTATGCGTTGGGGGTTTGCAAAAGCGGAATTTTACAATGGTAACTCCCATACAAATTACGCTATTTCATTTATATATTCCTACATGCATACTTTTCATTCAGTTATACAGAGTGTCCATCTGGAAAGTATACTATTTTGTTTTGTCGCCATTTTGGTAAACATTAGTCTTGACAGTTCATATTTGACAGTCGTGAAGTAGAGACGTGGCAAATTTATTATGGAAAAATATTCGATAAACCAACGTTTTTTAATCGTTAAAACATTTTATCAAAATCAATCATCGATTACTGTGACGGTGAGAAAGTTACGTGAAATTTTTGGGTGAAACAACGTGCCAACAAGACGCACTATTTATCGTGTAGTGAATGATTTCGAAGAAAGAGGGTCTGTTGCTGATAGAGCCAAGGATGGACTGCAACGTACTACAAGATCGGCTGAAAACAGTACTGCTGCTCAAGAAAATGTTCAAACAATCCATTAACCTCAATTCGACGCCGTACTCAGGAGCTTGGTCTTCAAAGAACAACTTTGGCCACAATTTTGCACAAAGATTTGCATTTATTTCCATTTAAGATTCAATTGACACAAAAGCTTCTTCCACAAGACCATTTACGACGCCGTACCAATAGGATGTTACAGCTCGCCCATGACAACCCCGATTTTCATGAAAAAATCACAATGAGTGACGAGGCACATTTTCATTTGAATGGATAAATAGAATAGTCGGTTCTGGGCAATGGGAAACCCTCAAATCATTCATCAATCACCTGTGCATCCATTAAAAGTGATAGTCTGGTGTGCAATTTGATTAGGAGGAATCATTGGATCTTACTTCTTTAAAACTGAAAACGGCATAATGGTAACCGTCAATGGGGAGCGATATCGTGATATGATTGAAAACTTTTTAACACCACAACTGCATTCTTTAGGCTTGATGAACATGTGGTATCAACAAGCTGGTGCCACATCGTATACAGCCAGGATTACAATGGAATTACTGCGGGACCTCTTTCCACAACAAGTTATTTCAAGAAATGGTGATGTTGATTGACCTCTACGGTCGCCTGATTTGACTACTCCGGACTTCTTTTTGTGGGGATATCTGAAAAGCAAGGTTTATGCAAACAAACCAGAAACGCTTGAGCAACTCAACCAAAATATTCGTGATGAAATTAATGAAATACCGCGTGATTAATGAATGTGAGAATGTAATGAAAAATGTGTTCAAAAGGACTCGCATTTGTGACGCTAACAGAGGCGGGTATTTATTGGATATTGTATTCCATACATAATTGTCGACTTTAAATAAAACATTTATCAATATAAGATCCATTCTCTTTCATTTAATCAAAAATTATAAACAAACAAAATAGTGCACCTTCCCGATGGACACCCTGTATTATATTCATTATAATTTAGCAACCATCGGTCATTTAGTGAACTTAGTTCTGCGAATGAAAATTATCTCAAGTGAATATAAATTAACCGATATAACAAAAACCAGTGCCCCATCTATAATTTCTGAGGAAAGCATCTCAGAAAGCTCTAACTTTTCTTCTGTTATTGTATTCTAATTCAAAGCATTTCTTGGATAAAAACAAATTTACCAGCCATTTCATACACCAACGCAACGTTGGATGAAGGATGTAACATCGATTATCCAATATTCCTCTGGTGGGGCTTTTACATTAATGAGCAGTTGAGTGATACGTCAGTAAAACCCCACGACATTATATTTCACAATTTTGACGGATTGATCCAGTAGAAAAAACTTACTCATTAGAGGACTAAACACATCTTTTGGAAAATTATCTCTTTTCACTATTTTTTTTAATTTATATGATTTATCTCTTAATTGAAAGTATTTTTTTGGTACGACCTCACCATCACTTCAATTTTTATAGGTTTGTAAGCGAACATTATGGCAGTGGGTGTGGTGTTCGAATAACACTAAAAATAAACATTTCTACAAGAAAAATGAAAAATAATCGATATGTTATGAATGGGAAGGAGTCAGGTCGACATGAGTCGGTACACTGTAAACCACTCCGTCGAACTTATGGCATTTTCCCTCGTTCTCATTGATAACATTCTAAAAATAACTGATATCAACGATTGAATCAAATGAATCGTTATGACCTGTGAACTAAAACCACAAAAGCATGTAAAGGAACTGAAGAAATGCAAAGGACGAAAAGGCAGGAACTAGTTCCAACTGTCCACTAAATTGATTCGTTCAGCAGAACTAGTTCGTTCATGAACAGCATGAACAACTCTAGTTATAAAAAAAATATTGTATTAGATACATTCAAAAATCATAAGGATAATTGAAGATATTCTTTTTAAATATAAGTTCGCAGTTTATTCAACCGGCGTTCGCTATTACTGACCACCACAGTTTGTCCAATCTCTTTCCTTGGAAGAGGTCGAGGCAATCTAATGTTAAAACAACAGACAATCTAATGTTGAAACTAGATGCGAGTCAACAAATTATTCACAAGGCTGTCAAACTGTTACTGATTTCAAATTTATCATATGATGAGAAGTGTAGTTTATGCAAAAATAAATACTTAACTGATTGCAACAAGTTTGTAGTATTGGCGTTGAAAATAGCCACGAAAAATTCGCATTCTATGGCCTCTATAGAGTAGAACTTATTGGTTCAGCATTGTATCAAATTTCTTAAAGACAATGTTTGTTCTGTCGAAACATCCCCAAGACAACCACCACTTATGAAGCCCATATGGCCACAAAAATTATCAACTCCTTTCCTAGCAAAAAAAATCTTTAATATAATAAAGGCAGTCTGCTTTAAAAGTCAAGCCACAAGTAAAACCTAAGTAAAACACATACGTTTACCAGCTAAAGCAGACAAGACGTCCTTTCGGGGTCTGGAGTCACAAATTGCCAAACGAAGGATAACCACATCTCTGTCTGTGTGCGTTTGTTCAACGGGCTGGAAAAAATCCTAAATGGTATTAATATGTGTGTGTACGGCTGTTCTTAGCATAGTTTTTTGCTTGATCAAAGTCAATAATTTATTCATAAGTGATTACATGTCCTAAAGTTGTAGCCACACAGACGATTTATGGCCTTTTTTGCATCACCACCACAAACATCACTTTTCCTCTTTTCGTCCTTTCAAATTTTAGTCTCATTTGTAATTAGTACGAATGGAAAAATAATCATGTTGTGCTTGGCGTTGGTATCAATTCGTCTACGAAATATTTTTAAATGCGTAGAAGATGTCTCCCCTTTGCCGACTACGAACTTTAATCAATAAGCACCTTATGAAGTACTCTAAGTAAGTAAGTGGCAGCTGTTCCCTGTATTTGTCCGAAATTGTTGGTTCATGATGTCATGACCAATGACCACCCATTCGGAGTCATGTTAAGAAACAGTGACCGCACAAACGCCAGACGCAAAATATGTTCATGTTATCTTAAGCTTCGGCAGATGTTTTCGTCATCCAACTACATACATTTCAATACGAAATTACATTCCAATCGATGGTTAAGCCGCGGTCACACTGGAAGAAAATTGTGACTGAGTGTTTTTTTTTTTTTTTTGTTGTACATAAAAAAGTAATTCGCACTCAACTGGAATTGTATTCCACATTGACTTTGCAACAATGCAGTTCCTTCTAATATTTTTACAATGGAAAATAGAAATTGAAATGTTGTTTGACATAGCAAACTGTTAGATAATTTGCAATAACCACTTGTATAATGATGACCTCGGATAAACTGCCTCAGTTTAAAGTAAGATATCCAGTTTCAAATTTCCACTGCCGAAGTTGTCTAGGAATTTAAACAAAGTTTGGAGTACATTTCGGAAAAGATGTTTCGGATATTTGCAAGATATAAAAAATAAGGAATGGAAATTTTGCAAGTAGTAGAACATAACACACTCGTTTTAAGAAGAGCTTAAACGGATATTAGATATTCGTTTTTAAGAGGTTTGAGAACTGAGTAAAATTTTTTTTGGTTATTTTGTGTTTCCACGTAAAGCAGATTAAAAACCAACAATAGTGATTCATTTCAAAACTGTAATTAGAGGGTTACCCAATTAGTGGTTTCAAAACCGCCGGTCTGGCAAGGCTGTCAGCTGTTAAATACCTGTCATCTAAAGTATTATTTATTTAGCGAAAGGTTTGCCATTCACGAATATGGATCGTTCAACAACCGAAGAACGCGAAACTTATTGCATGAGAAGTTTCCAGAAAGCGTAATTTCACGTTTCGGTGACGTCATTTAACCACAAAGATCATACGATTTGACGCCGTTAGAATTTTTTGTGGGGCTACGTCAAAAACCGTGTTTACGCGGATAGTCTCTAAACGTAAAGCCCGAAATGTGCGAAAAAGTGGTTGAAAACTACCTCAAAAGAACCCACTGCTACAACCCGTCCAGAAGCGGCCATTTAAATTATATTGTATTTCATATTGGTAAGGTCCAAGCATTATAATGAAATAAAAGTTTCGTCGAAATTTATGGTTGTTTTATTTAACTTTACTTTTGAAACTGAAAAATGGACAGCCCTTTATTTTCGTAATCCATTTTTACAAACACTTTTACATTTACTTATGGCATCCACACTTCAAAATAATCAAAATTTTTTCAAGTAATACCATCTAAAATGTCAATTATAAAATTAGCATTTTCTACATTTGGTAGTACTAAAATTGCGGAACAAAATATTAACCAGGAGAGTTAATTTTTCACAAATTTTGGAAATGAAAAAACAGTAAGATGACACATTTATTGTACAGCTGCGTTCTGAGTTTAGTTTAGTGAGTTTAGAAAGCAATACAAAAATTTATTCTAAGTGAAAAGAATTATGAATATCTTACTCGCGCAGTGTCTTGTTGGCGAAATTGTGGCCTGTTGCGTATTAATGCAAAGGCGCACAAACAAAGGTTTTGTCATTAGACTGATTGAATGGTAATTTAACTATAGATTTATAAAATGAAATAGAACAAAATGAGAAAAACAACTTCAAATATTCCCGCAATGTTCAAGTACTATAAAAAATTATACTCAAAATTACTTTCAAAACTTTCAAAATAGGGGTGAGAAGTAGAACCCCCAAAAGTTAGATCAATGTGATCTGTTAGATTTGTACGACAAATCATAGAAATTTGTGCATTATTTAAATTGTCTATAACTTTTCCTAAGATTTAAAATGAAAATCTAGTTTATAAATTTATTGTATAACGAATTCAACAGGGTGCTGTTAAAGGCAAGAAATCTGTGTCCTATATTTCCTCATGGTTCCTTGGAAGTAATTTTCAAAAGTTCAATAAAATAGCCAATTTTTCATAAAATGTTCTACTTGCTGATACCTTTGGATGCCACATATTTCTATCTACTTGTAAAATAAGACGACGAAAATTGTACTGAAATATGGAACAACAGACACAAAACATCCTGTAAATGCATTGAGTTTGTCTAGGATATCATATGCTCTTTTAGTCCCTTTTCAAGGAGATATTTATACTAGCCCTGCATATTTATACGCAGCTAGATGCTAAAAAACTTATGTGCATCGATTTTTATCAAATCGTTCAAACTACGGCGACAAGAATCGCAAGCGACTCCGCAACGATATACTCGTAAATGGATAACGCTATTCTCAGCTTTTCTACCGTTTACGATAGGAATTTTATGTTATTCGTTTTGTCAAATTGCGTATTAATAATCAGTAATAAACGAATAAATTTTCTTTATACAGGGTGGCGCAATAGAACGTGCATATTTAAAAAATAGATTAAAAAATACAAAAAAATAGATAAAAAAAAAGATTAAAATATACAAAAGGTATGGTTAAAATAAATCTAAGGCATTGTAGAGTAATAAATGGAGTTTATTTTTTAAAAATAACATCATCTAAATGGTGACCCTTTCTACGACGGACTCCTCTAACCGCAAACGAAAATTATTGAAAACTTTCTTCAGTAATACTGGTGTAATGGCTGCCATTTCACCACGGATATTCTCCTTGAGCTGGACGATGTTTCTTGGATTATTACTGTAGACTTTGCGTTTGAGGTATCCTCACAAAAAAAAAGTCAAGAGGCGTCAAGTCTGGACTACGTGGGGGCCATGGGATATCACCTCTTTTCGAAATCAGTCTGCCAGGGAACATCTGTTTCACCACTGCCATGGAGTCATTTGATGTATGACAGGTAGCTCCATCTTGTTGGAACCAAGTTCTGGAGTTCACTATTCTTGAACTTTCAATTTCTGGAGCCAAAAATCCGTCCAACATCTCAACATAGCGTTCCGTATTAACCGTGACGTTTTGGCCCCGCGCATTTTCGAAGAAAAAAGGACCAATTATTCCTCTGCCAGAGATTGCTGCCCATACTGTCACTTTAGGACTATGCAATGGTTTCTGGCGTTTGATTTTGGGATTTTTCACAGTTCCAGTAACGACAATTTTGACGGCTTACGAACCCATTCATAAGGAAATGAGCCTCGTCAGAGAAAAGGATATTGTCAAAATTGGAAAATCGATTAAGCATTCCATTAGCAAATGCGAGCCTTGCTATGAAGTCAGGCTCTTTCAATTCTTGTGTTAATTGCAGCTTATATGGATGCAGTTTAAGATCCAATGTTAAAATTCATTGCAAACTTCGTCGCGATAATTGTAAGGCAGACGATCTCTTGCGAGTCGACATTTGTGGATTTCCTCGTACTGACTCCATAACTCTCAACATTGTCTTCGGTCCTAGATGTTCATGGGCGACTATTTGCTTGTGGTTTGAATGTTGAACCGGTCTCTTCAAAACGCTTTACCCATATTTTAATTAAATTAGCACTCGGAGCTTCACTGAATCGCCGTAGTCCATATTCAGAACAATATAGTCTCCTAGCAGCAATATATTAACGAGAGTTCTCGTAAAATGCGCGCACGTAAAATGCGCGACGCTTCCCGTCGAAGTGATTCATAGCGACTAAAACTCCATGAGCCCGCCAACCCAACGATGTAGGCGCCACCCCCCCCCCCCCCGCCCGCGCCTTTTCTATCCCGCAAAAAAAGATGATGTAAATACACGAGGTGTGATCAAAAAATAGCCGTTATTTTCAATTTTTTTAAAAAGTATTTATTTACTCATCAATAACTATCTTGTCGCCTTCAAAATAATCCCCCTCAGATATAATACACCAATGCCAGCGTTTTTTCCAATCTTCGAAACACTTCTAAAACGCGCTTTTTGGTATCGTCAACAGCTCCTGTTTCAATTTTTCTTTTATTTCTTCAATCGTAGCAAAACGCTATCCTTTTATCGGTGTCTTTAGTTTTGGGGAGAGGAAGAAGTCAGCGGGGGTCAAGTCCGGTGGATACGGTGGTTGAGGCATGATTGCGGTTTTGTTTTTGGCCAAAAACTCACGCACAAGCATTGATGTGTGAGCTGGTGCGTTATCATGGTGCAAAATCCATGATTAATTTTTCCACAATTCTGTGCGTTTCTGACGAATTGCTTTGCGCAAACGGCGCATAACTTCAAGGTAGTATTCCTTATTGACTGTATGACCTTCTGGCAAGAATTTGTGATACACCACGCCATTGCAATCGACGAAAACAGTGAGCAAAACCTTCACATTTGACCAAACTTGACGTGCTTTTTTCGGTCTTGGCTCTTCTGGACGCTTCCATTGGGATGATTGGGCTTTGGTTTCAATGTCACAGCCATACACTCATGATTCGTCACCAGTTATGACCTTTTTGTGGAAATCTGGATCGTCGTTGATGACGTTCAAACGCTCCTGAGCGATGTCCATGCGACGTTGTTTTTGCTCAAAATTTAGCAATTTTGGAACAATCTTCACTGCCGCACGTTTCATGCCTAAAACATCCGTAAAAATTGCTTAGCATGAGCCGAACGATATCCCACATCATTAGCAACCTCTCTAATAGTGATTCGACGATTATCCAAAATCATTTTCTTCACTGCTTCAATGTTCTCATCGGTTGTTGAAGTGGTCGGGCGACCAGGACGAACATCGTCATTGACATCTTCTCGGCCTTCCTTATACCGGTTATACCACAATTGAACTTGTGTTCTGCTCATAGTAGACTCACCAAATGCCACAGTCAATAGTTCAAATGTCCTTGCACATTTAATTTCATTTTTTACACAAATCTTAATACAGTTCCTTTGACCGATCATTTTTTCGAATAGTAAAAAATCGAAGAGCATACCAAAACACGACTAACCTTTTTATCTGTCAAAAACAAACTGACAATCCAAAATGGGTGATATTGTCAACATATATAACAGACGTGTGTACCAACATAACAGTAAAAAAAATGCGAAAATCGAACATATGTAGCTCACGAAATTTGAAAAAGAACGGTTATTTTTTGATCACACCTCGTAAATAAATAAAACAGAAGATAGAAAAATGCAATTGTAATTGCAATTTTAAGCGAACGTGACAAGTAACGATTTGGTGTGAATACACTAACATTTGGTTGGTTAGTTCAACTGACTAAAATTTCTACACGGGGCGCGCTTTCAATGTTCTGAACCAAGGACGTATTCGCAAACTTAATTCGCATACGCAGAGTTGGTGCTAGTCAGTTTTCGAAAGAAAAACATGTTTGCAAGTAATTTTCAATTTAAATTTTGGGTCATTTTCTTAAAACATAATAGATTCGTTTAGAGACGCTTCTTCCAAAATGGATTTTGTGACAGATCAAACTATTAAACAGTCATGGTATTTTTATTCAATATTGTCTGACATTTAGTCTTGGAAAGACTTAGCCCATCACATCGAAGAGTACTTATGTTTCATGCGCTTAGAGCAACTCATCTCCTTCGATTGCGGTAACTGATTTTGCAAGACATTCCAAAAAGTGATAACTTTGATCAAAAACGCACTCGACTCGTAGTTGATTTCAATAAATTGAAATGAAAAAAGGACAATTAGTTCGAATTCAAAATTAAATCCACAAAAACTGTAGACCAATTAAAAATTCGTTTATTTTGCTTCCATGAAGATTTCCTCTATCCTTTTAAAAAGAGTTATATCCTATTGAGGAAATGGGTAGAAGACTTCCAAGTCAATCAATCACCAAATCTATTTTAACTAAAGTGGTACAAGCTTTTCCCAGAAGGTCGAGAAGATGTGAATGACGACGCTCGCTCTCGACGCCCCAGCACATCAACAACCATTGAAAATGTTGACAAAGTGAAGAAAATTGTTATGGAGAATCATCGAATCACAATTAGGGAGGTTGCTGAGGATGTTGGCATATCGATTGGCTCATGGCATGCAATCTTTTCGGAAATTTTGGGCATGAATCGTGTGGCAACGAAGTTCGTTCCAAAACTGCTGAATTTTGACCAAAAACAATGTCGCATGAGCACCGCTCAGGAATTGTTGAATGACGCCAACGGTGATCCAGATTTGCATAAAAGGGTCATAACTGGAGACGAATCATGTGTATATGGTTATTGTAGGAAATTGAGAAGAACTCAGGTTCTATCTGGGACTCGAATACTAAAGAGTGAATTCGTATTACAAGACAGAGGAAAAGAGATTTTAACTTGCATTACATTTTAATGCTACATTTTTATTTAGCATTAAGGCGGCTGGCGACGTGTGGTAAAGTTGGCGATTGGCAATTGGCGGTTGGCGGAAAAAAAGAACGTGCTTGACGCTGATTTCAACCACGAGACCTGCGTGCTCCGCTGGGTGGCCACCTGTACGCAACAAAATGAATATTATACAATATAATATAATAAATATAATATATAGTCAAATAAATAATTAATTTTTACGCTTTATGCAAATGATTGAATTTTAATTATTCTTCAATGTAATTCATTTTAATTCAAAGTGTATGTAGTTAAACTCAATTTAGTTAAAAGAAATTAAAAGTAATTCAGTTAAACATAATCAAACTGCATGGTAAACTATGTCTTGTTAAAGCTATAAAAACGAACATGGATAAACATTTTTATGAACCACTAAACAATGCAAAATGAGATGGTCCATTTTAAATCGAGTTGGTGCGTAAAACAGGTAAGGTATATAAGCATAAAATTACAGAAATTTCAGCCAACATTCTTTTGTATTGGTGCAGAAGGATGTTATGTGCCAAAAGGAGCTTGATGAATCGCTTGATTCTTATCAAGTATGGTTCTGAAATAACTACAAAGCAAAATTATAAAATGGTGTAACCTTTCGCCGAAATATTATAGAGGAATCATTGACTTTTGCCACATCTGTAAAGAGTATGTGGAAATGCAGACCATTTTCATTCTTGCAACGAAGTTTACTAAATAATTGACGCGTTCTAAATTATATTGCGTTTAGTACAAAAAAATGGGTATCCGATCAATTTTTGTATATTTCACCAATCATATTTCACATACGATAGTATGTCTATTATAAATTACAGGAGAAGCATTTGATTCCAGTAAACAGACAAATTTGCAAATGAGGCACCAGATAGAGTGGGGCAATACAAACGTCCAACGTGGGCTAGACTTGTAAACGGTGCAGCTAAATAAAATCATATGTTAGACTGCAGCCAGATTACGGGGAAAAAAATACATTTGGATAAGCTGGTCAAATTGTACGGCAAGTACAGGAGGGATATGATCCATTTACAATCCGATAATATATTTAAATGTTTAACTGTGCAAATTTGTAAGAAGTTTCATGAAAATTTGCGGCAGTCATCGTATTCACCACGTAATCAACTCAATTCACATCAAAATTCATAGAACTTCTTTGCAGGTATTACAATTTCGGTATCAAACGAATGAACGAAGAATGAATTTCGAATCAAACGTGATTGTTGCGAAGACGACAGAGCCAAGGTCAGACGACGCATATGTCACATTTCATTGTGTCATATGAAAGCAGATAAACAAAAGTATAAAGCAAGTATAAAGTACACTTCCAAAGTTAGTTAAATTACAGTCAAAACTGTGGCTTTGAGAAGCGATTACACTTGACTTGAACAACAAATTTGCGTGGAAGCCACATCAAATCATAGTCCGATATCGCCCATTTTTAATGCATTTCATTCTTTGGATAATCACAGTATACATGCCAACTTTTGTTAAAATAATACAATTCCGATCTGCGCCACGAGTATAGACTGACAGACGGATATCATCAAATCTATTGTATATACTCGTATAGTCAACAGCTCTAAACTAATATGTTTAATATTGAATATAGAATTATTTGAATTGACTTTGATATTTGTTTTAAAAACTTACCATTTGCATATTGAAACCAACATTTTGTATCTTAAAATGTATTTTTCATATGTAAAGTGTATTTTTTTTTTTGATATACGAGTACACTATATCCAATATTTGTGAATGAACCAAATTGCTTTCTAAATCTAAATCTATGTATGTAAAAATTTGAACCAATGAAATGAAATGTCATTGGAAGTTCCGAAAATGTAAAGTGATCACTTACCGTATATAACCCAACTGGTGAGCATCTCTTTTCTCCAACAAAACACTCTGAATTGCATCTAATCGAACTTTTTTTATTCCTTCTATCACTTGTAATTTGCCTGCACTCTATTCAAATGCACATAATTTCTCATACAAATTATAAGCTTTCGCTTATTCTCAAATACAATCTAAATCCGAAGTTATTCTAAAATTGCTTTTGAATATAACTATCGCTACCACATCCCACAATGCAGTCCACAATTTTATTCTATAACAACAATGGCGAGAGATATTAGGTGGTTTAGAGGACTCACCACTACTCTACCCGCTAATCAAACACGCTTATTTCTATCAAAATAAAAATCGACAAATGAACTCGAAAACAAAAAGTGAATAAAAAATGTATATTTTTATCCGGAGAAATGAAAGTATCGGGTTATCCATTTTTCGGTTCCACAATGAAGTAGATGAATCTTTTATTTCATTATAATGCTTAGATCTTGCCATTATATGTGAAATACATTGCTATTTAAATGACGGCCTCTGGATTGGTTGCAGCAATGGATCCTTTAGAGATTCCACCTGCGTCATTTTCAAAAAAAAATACGGCCGAATGACACCTACTGGTCATAATGTGCACCAAACAGTCACTTTTTCCGGATGCAATGGGTTCTCCACAATCACTTCTGAATTCTCCCAGCTCCATATGTGACAATTTTGTTTGTTGACGTAACCAACGAGTCAGAAATAAACTCCATCATTGAAGAAAATTTTGTTCGAAAAATCAGCATTGAAAGCGTGTTGCTGTAGCACCCAACCAGAATATTTTCGGCGTTGTGAATGCTTAATTGTTGCGTGACTTGGACTCTGTATGGATGGAGGTGCAAATACAAGTGCAAAATACGCCATCCGGAGTATCCGGCACACTTTCATTAACAGAAGCGATATTTTCGGCAGTACGTACATTGCGATGATGCACAGGCCTGACCACATCTGTAACGCTCACAGTTTTTTCAAATTTCTTCATAATCTTGCCAATTCCTTACACAGTTGGTCGATTATGATGACCATAATCACCCCGTAATGCACGAAAAGTGCCCACGTTTGAATCACCAGCTTTGTAGTAAGTTTTAACTATTTTTACACATTCTTTGGTTATTAAACGATCCATATTCGTAAATAACACTTCAGATGATAGGTATTTAACAACTGACAGCCTTGCCAGACCGGCGATTTTGAAACCAGTAAATGGATAACCCGTTATTTAATACGGTCAAAAATGTAACGACCAGAAGAAAGCGTTTAATGTACAAAATATTCTTGACTTTTTAAGACGTTTAAGCGATTTTCGTTTGCCTGCCTAGCTGTCTGGTAGACACTAAACTTTAAAAAGCTTTATAAAACTTGTCACAGCTTAATATTTGTCAGATCATAGCGGAAGATTGTAAATGGGATTTATTGGTCAAATCCCTCCGATTCCTTTCATACCAAACAACGATTTTCTAAAATTATATTTATTCCCAGTAACTCTTACTTTATATATAGGCAGTCCACTGTTTTTATCTTTAATTCTTGGTAAAACATGAAGAAATCGATAGGCTAACCATGCCCCTCCCGGCACTTCTCATACAAATTACCGATTTAATTCATGTATTTATATCTCATATCAGGTTGAACAAAACTCAATTCAAATTTAGTCCAAATTACATGTTTGCTAAGATAATATCTAAAATTTAAAATGGATCACATTGCCAATCCTTTTTTGATATCTTCTATGCACCTATTCTATTGTCCGATTTTCCGGAAATCAATTTTATGTCTGAAACTTCTAACACTAAGTTTGAGTTTTTTTGCTTTGCTCTATAATTCTCAACAAAATTTGAGAAAATCGAAAGGCTGTACCTGGTACCTCCACCGATTTAACGCATTTTATTGAGTTTATGTCTTCTATACAGTTACACTACATTCAGTCTAATTTCGCTCACATTAAGAAATTGCTAAGGTAATTTCTGAGAATGAAAATGGATCACTTAGTCAATCTAACGGTTTTCCGAAACTAAATTTTTTCCTCTAATTTCTAATTCGTCGCTTCTGGTACCTCTGGCGGATATAGCCCTTGTATTCTTAGCTATATATCTTTCAAAGAGTTGCATTGAATTGCCTTTAGATCAAAATGAGTAGGCTGCTGAACTTAAATTGATGTAATAGAAGACTTAAGAAAGGCAGTTGATTGTAACTTGATTTCAACTTTAGTACTTCTAGACCACAGCAAAGCTTTTGACACTGTAAGCCATTCTATACTCATCACTAAACTCGCCTGGCAGTTTCACTTTAGTAGTACAGCCTGTAAACTCATCTTTCCCATATTAGCAATAGATCGCAATGTGTTTTTTATAACAACATCTTCTCCAACGAGTTAAGCATTCATAAAGGTGTGCCACAAGGATCCATATTGGGACCACTTCTTTTCTATATATATATAAATGATTTACCAAATGTATTAAATCATTGTAAAATACAAATGTATGCCGATGATGTGCAACTTTACTACAGTACAGAACAAAAAATACTTCTAGCTGTGCTCAAAAAATAAACGAAGACTTGGAAAAAGTATACGAATGGGCACGTCAAAATGAACTAAGTCTTAATCCTTCCAAATCTAAATATGTGATTATTTCAAACAAGAAACTTATAGAAAGTGAACTATTCTCATTGCAACTTAACAGCACGCCAATTAAGTTTGTTAAGTCCTCATCCAAATTGGGAGTAATTTTCAATGACAAATTGACTTGGTCAAATCATATAAATAGCGTCGTTGGTAAGGTACATTGCATGTTAAGAAATCTATGGGCTGTCAGACATTCAATACCGTTTGATATACTCATGCTTCTAGCGAAAAGCGATTTAATTCCATCACTTCTGTATGGATGTGGAATCTATTTTAACTGTGATAGTACGGATTCGCGCAAACTCAAAGTTGCTTATAATACCATAGCAAGGTATGGAACGATAGAATCTCTGCTTATTCTTACCAAATATTCAATATGAACTTCGAAAATTTAGTGGAATTTAAAAGTCTATTACTAATGCAGAGGATTATAGTCTCAAGTGAGCCAAAATATCTTTTTCAAAGAATACGTTTTGCCATATCCAACAGAGGTAAAAAAAATTATACAACAAATTTATAGAGCCCGTATCTCAGAAAGGCAATTCTTTATATGTCCTGTTCGTCTTTGGAACGCTCTTCCTTCTCAGCTTCAAATATTGAGCAACGCATTAAAATTTAAACTGAAACTAGGTACACTTTGTAAAGATTAAACATAATTACAATAAATTGAAATGAATAAATAAAAATAACTAAAAATAAAAATCATTAATAGTGTATTATGAGTATAAATAAATAAATATATGTTTTGTTTGCTTAAATCATGTACATCGTGATATAACTTATGCCACTAGCACTGTAATATAAAAGATTTAATCTTGTTGTGCTAGGTTATGTCAAAATTGATAAATAAATAAATAAATTTTTACAACAGCATTTAATTGAAATGCTTAGTAAATTGTGAAAAAAATCGGCAGTTCTGCTACCTTCTGTACAACTAATTTAATCCGTTTACCCCTGGATTCATGTCTTTCAATCAATTGTACTAAATGCAGTATTTTGAATTAAGTCAGAGCATTCATTGATAAGAAACTGGCGATTTAGCTTGCTCCACTTTTCACACTTTTGCACCAATGCAAAACAATGTTGGGTGAAGATGTGTAGAAATCGGTTCACCTGGCTGACATTTTTGTTCTGGCTATAGGCTAAATTTTACATCGGGCTTGTCAAAATTCCACAATATTACTCACATAAGCTCAAAAACAGATTCTCTTCGTATCCACACTTATAACTATCACATTCGATGTTTTCTCTGTGTGCATTTTTTGGTCCTGACAACGGCAGTAAATCATTTGATAAGGCCCGCTTGGATGTTCATAATGAAAATATGTTAAGTAGCCATTGAATCCCATCATTAAACATATTCCCTATCAGCACAACACTCATACAGACTTAAAATTCCATCCGTTCGTCCACTCCATAGGCAGAGAAAGACATTTGTCTGCTCTTTTAATATCCATTGTCAGTCAGCCAACCAGTCAGTCAAGCCAAGGCAAACCAATTGGAATTGGTCTCATTTGGCGAGGAGATGATGTCGCCACGTAATAAATCATAACATTAGCGACAAGACAAGCGACAGCGTAAAATGTCAAATAACGATACACAATACGCGTACTTTGTCTGTCGCCAGACTCATGGCCAGCTCAGGCTCTGGCGCATTTCACCTTCCGCAGAATGCAGACCCCAGATCTTAAGTTGTTGTGTGTCAATGTTTTCGCATTCGATGTTCGTCATGCAATCAGATAATAACGTAAATACGAATGTTGCAGCAACAGTCATTGCCACTCGCTGGTAAGTATCATCATTAAATGCGTCTTAAGATGGTTCGTCTTGCGTCGATTACTACCTGGCCCAAATGCATCACCATCACTTACCGCCTGCCAACAAGAATGCAAATGCCTGGCAAAATGATCGCAGTCAGCCTCAAGCATTTGATCCTTCTCAAATTTCTCAGCACTCTGGCACTGTTTGATAAGGCCTTGCGAGAGTCAGCGTCACTGATGCGTGGCGAGACAGCATTTCACGTTTGCCTTGCGGCATTGGCAGGCAATACCAGAAGCCTTAATCAGTTATGTTCTCGTTGTGTTTCGTTGACCGATCACTTGGTGATTGCTTTAGTGGCGCGACGCGCATTTATGAGAACGACAGTGCTACCTTTTGGAAATGAGCCTTTAATATCCGGCATACAGTGCTGATGATGATCGCCTACGGCCAATGTTGACAAAGAGGAGGGTCGTGTCAACCGCAATCGCCGCTAAGTAGGTAGGCTTACGACGCTCCGACATTATATTTGCTTCCTTGAACGGGGCAATCCCTTCACAGGGTTCTGGCAAGTAGGCGGACAGACAACCGCCGATGGCGATGTTTATGACGAAAATTTGACAGAGATTTAGTTTAAATTGTTGTCTCGGTCTGCGTTACATCATGATGATTCATTTTGCACAAGAGGTACCTGTTTGTCAAAACAATTAAATGACGTCTGGCAACAGGTAGATGGAAGCTCAGTTCACTTGACTCAACGGGTGTCCAGAAAGACACCGGAAGGAAGAGGATAGAAGAATGATAAGAAAAAATATAGTATTGACAACGGTGGACTGTTTTAATGACTTCGTCTGCTAAGATTTGCTTCTTATTCTTAATTCATTTATCAAATTTATATTTTTGAGTTCTTTATTTGTGTCGATACATTTTTTGATTCCAATTTTGTAAAGACAAGAATCTGCTGTATTTCGACGCAACTATTCCTATTTCCTAATATTGTTTTCATTTACTTATTAGTTAAATATATTCATACAAAGGATATTGTATTAGTTTATGAGCAAATCTAGCATTAAAATAATTGCTACCAAACACCAAATATAGGTATGTTCTAGCGAATTGTCCTTTCACTTCTTCTGAAAAATTTTAATTCTACAATAGTTTTTTAATTACACAGAATATGTCTTAACTTCCATAGATGCCGAAAGAGTTCTAATGATTTTGAAGTTTAAATTTATTAGTTTCCCATCCGCACGTCTTTCCCACCTCTTGTACTTTGGATTCGAGTCCCATAGCTGTCCTTTCGCTATAGTTGGAAAATCTAAGCTGACACAAAGCGGATAACTAGGTATTGTTGGCGACACTTCCTCATTTAAATCTCCATTAGCAACTTTTCATCGCCTGTCGCTCTAAAAACTGCAGCCCCGCCTACCCCCACAACACACAAATTTCAAAATTTTTCACAATAATGGAAAAGTCACCGTTCTAAGATCTATGTGGACCCAGAGCACATTAAGGGAACTTGTGTCGAATGCCTCCACACTAAAGTCTACGTCGACATTTTTTTGTCATCTCTTGCGCTTCCAATCGAATATACTCGTACAATAACTAATTTTGCCAAAGGTTAACATAAAGTCGCATTTTCATATTTTGACCATTGCATCGGAAATACTGAAAAGATGGCATAAAATAATATCTCTGCTAACACAAGTCCATGTTAAATCCAATTCGAACCAAATAGGAAACATTTGTCTGAATCCAAAAGTAATGAATTTGACATGAGTTTGTCATAGGAGGGATGCTATACTTTTATACTTTGATATTTCAGTACTCCTGAGTGCTCTTCCAAGCTGATTATACATGATTAAAAGATTTTGGCGTCCAAAAAAACTATTTCAGAGTCAACATTTTTCAGAAAGTGCGAAAAAAGAAATGTTAATCGTCCACCCTATAAGTAAAGAGAAACACTGATCTAACTTCACAGTATTCATAACACGACCGATTGCTTCGTCTGCCCTGATATTATTTTTCTTTTATCCGCATTATCTGACTACTAAAAAAAACATCGCTGTTTTAAGATAAAACCTGTCAGGCCGACATATTTTTCTTCGCATTCTGAAAACTACAGACAAATGCAATGTTCCATCTACCGCATTGTCAGTTTTTTACGAATTACTCATAAGTCTCCATCGGGTGCGAGGCTTAGACCAGATATTTCACTGAGTATTTCTTTAGAAAGCCATGAAAAGCTGATTGATTGGTAGATTGGTACTCCTGCGAAGCTTATACGTCTTTTTGGAATGACACTGACCGAAACGACACTTTTAAGGTAGGCAATTATCATAGCCATTTATTCTACATCAAAATGGCGATTTAGGCAAGAGGACTCCGACAAACTTTTTTTTAGATGATTATGAGAAACGCTGCAGTAAACACAACTGGTGCCAACACTGCTACGGCGGTGTTTTCAAACATTAGGAGTCAGCAAAAATAGCTTTGGTATTCATTCGTTTCGACGAACACAGACTCTACTCGTTATAGTCCCTGCCATAAATTTGGATAACTATTGGTTTGGAGTAGTGGGTGAATTCACCGACCTCGGCTTCTGAGTCAACAGACTTTTAAATGTCATTTTGGATATTAAATGAGTGGTACTGCTTTCAGTGGGCTTATCAAATGACAAATGAAAAATTGGGCTGTACGGTTGTTCTACTTTCTCTACTGTACGGAGCAGAAGTCGTTGCATCATCAACGCATAATATTTCAATTGTATATTATTTCTATTATAGTCGCTATGTAACTATAATATGTATGTGAATAACTACTTATAAACCAACGAAGAGGTTTTTAATAGTGATCAATTATTCTTGGCTATAAGCAAAGCAAACAAAAGCTGTATCAAAGCATAGAAGTTATTTTCCGTTTTTTAGAAATGTAATTAAAAAACATTAATTTGCATAAATTACCTTTTTATTGCTCTCTAACGCAAATTTTGACATTTAGCATCAAAATTGATGAACTTAATATAAGTCTTTAATGAGTTAACAAGTTCTTATCAAATCATTACTATCACTGTTTTTACGAGTCGGTCTAATGAATCTAAGGATCGGTTAGAAAATGTTAAATTGTTACAGATTTTATAGAATTTTTTTCGTCTCAACTTTTGATAAAGAAGACTCTTATATTATAAACTTTAATTTTAGTTGAGAACATCGTCTCTGAATTCTCCTTTTCTATTTATTCAACAAACAAATACTTTTTTCTGTGGATTCGAATATTTACCAAATACACAGAAGTTATTTTATACAAATTCCACAATGCTATTATTATACCACTGGCGATCAACTTTTATAATATTTTCAGGTTAGTTGGATCCAGCATATTACGTGTTCGAACGAAATGTTTACTCTTTTTGTGCAACTTTTCAGAAGCTGTAAAAATCGTCATGAAGTAAAAGCATTTATTGCTTCCAATCCACGTTTGAAGTACTTCCGGTTCCCTACAATCGGTATTTGTTTCAGTATGTTCTCCTCTTGCTGCATTTTTAAATATAATAAAAACTTCCACTTGGAATTATGAAAAAGAAAAACAAATTCCCTTGCATCCCATGAATGAGATACAATGATTCCAAAAGTCACAGTTTGAGAAGCACTAGACTACTCGAAGCATTCGTCAGACACATCGAGGTAACACCCTTTCAAATAACGACGGGTGTCTGTATTGGAAGTTATTCTCTTTACAAAAAAATGCAATTTCAAATCTGCAAAAATTTCATATTCACACACATATTTTGCTAAAATTGTTATCAAGAACGAAAAATTCAAGAAATTTATAATTATTTCAACATATTTACATTTAAATACCTAACAAATATTATAGGTATTGCAAATTATTTACCAATATATAATAATAATTTACGTCTGTGAAACCATTTACCAACTCAAGGCTGCCCTTCGACAATTTCTTTAAAGTGATATAACTCCAAGATTATTCAAGCATCTTGCAAATAACTTTTTCTTTTTGTGCATCTGAACGTCACTGCGATCATTGAATTTCCATAAAAAAATATTTAAATGAGATTTGGTGTTAACAGTGAAGTTATCTTTTTTTTAATTGTCTCATTCATACATCGCTTTTTGATCGATTCAGATTATTACTGAAATTTACTGACATTGAATAACTTTTGAAGCTAATAATTTTCGTCTTAATTAACTACTCAATGCCAATAATTTTCCACTCCTCTTCTCATTAGACCTAAACGTTATTTCCGCTTCCAAAATAAACTATCGGTTTTCAGGGAACAAAGTATTTGCTAAGAAGCAAAGGCAAAATCATGTCATTGCAAATAATAAATCTAAATAAAATATCCCATTAAGAAAAACACCTCTAATTAAGAGCAACAACACTAACTAAAACAAACAACAACAAATCTACAGCAACAGTTGTACTGACAACTGTAGCCCTATCAGCAACAATAATATTATCAGCATCTACTACGAATGTAACAACATTATTAAACGCACTTAAGATGTGAAATCAATATCTGTGACAGTGATCAAATATTTCTTGGAAGGAGAAGGCGGCGTTTGCCATCACTGCCGCACACACGTGCACATCACAAGTTTACTTAGCTAACTTTTAATGAGGAAACTCCAGATTCGAGGCAGAGCAAACAGAAGTGCAGACATACTCGTACATAAAAAGGCCCACAGTCTTGACTGGATCTTAGACTTCTGTCTCCTTTCTGCAGATATAATTAGCAGTGTAGTTGAAAGGATAACACAACAATCCTTTCGTAAACGTGAAACCAGCACACAGTCAAACTGACGTAAAAACAGGTACACAGAGTCAATCTGTCAGTGGTTTATTTACACGGAAATATGAATGGGTGCGTCGGTCTCTCGGTAAGTGAAACAACATTGAACGAGTGCGTGCTTTTAATTAGCGTTAATGATGACTGAGAGAGGTGGCAAAATATACCAGCAGTTAACAAAAGCATTTTCATTAAAAAGGCCAAAGTAGATCAATTAGAAACCGATATCTACCTGAAACAAGAAAAGAAAACGTACGTAATGAACGGATTGAATTCAACCATTTCAGGCCATTGAAACCGTAGGAAAATTTGAAATTTATACATAAATGATTAGCTTCAAGGTTTTTCATTTTGTAATTTATTTACTCCTGCATTCTCCATCGTTAGCCGGCATTTTAATATATCGTGTTGTTGTTGAATGAAAAGTATTCGATGTGAATTTAAATGTTTCGTTAACAAAATTTATTCGAAAACGGCGTCAAACGAACAACTACTGCAATACACACGTTCTCTCACACTCACTCTATCAGTCACTTGGCCTCTCTCACTGACTGCGTCACACTCACTCACGCACGTCGTTATCATATTGATTTCTTGACCAGTCCATCAATTAAAACCAAAGACGCAGCGTATTTACAATTTCATAAATCAATGTTAGTACCTTCGTCACGGGGAAGACCAGAGATGTCGCACCTGATGAACACATGTGAATAAGTGATCTAAAACTTACTATAGTTGTTATTATTATAATTTTTATGAATAGCTAATACATGTGGTAAACGATATGTAAAATTTCAACCTTGGAGTTAAACCTGTATAGAAATCCCAGTCAACTAAACTGACGCCATCAATTTTCATTCTCAGAATTAGTTTTATGGAACGCATGACGTGTGGCAAATTCAATTAAATTTAAAAAAATTAAATCCATGAATATATGAATTAACTGAGTCATTTGTAAAGGAAGCACCAGATAGCTCATTTTTCATCAGTCTACAATGATAAAAAAATCTGGGTTACTGACTCCTGCTAATTGGGAGTTACAGAGGAAAACCTGGATATCGTACAACCGGACATTTTGTATAAGACGTACCAGAAGCAGCATGACAACATCGTTATCATGTTTCAACCAGCGTATTCACCAGATTTGGCCCCCTGCGACTTTTCCCGTTCCCAAGATTGAAGAGACCCATGAAAGGACGGCGTTTCGCGACGATTGAGGGGATAAAAACCGATTCGCTGAGAAAGCTCAAGGACATACCAAAAATTGCATATCAGAACTGCTTCAAGGATTGTAAAAAAACGCTAGCAAACGTGTATTATATCTGAGGGGGACTACTTTGAAGGAGATAAAATAGAAATTGATGAATAAATAAATATTTTTTGAAAAAAAATGAAAATTCAAATATGAAAGCCCAAAATCATACTAATTACTGACAAAATTATATCTACCATGATTTTTTATCCTATCGTTTAAAACAAAAACTAAATGGGAATAAAAAATTTCAAAACAATAATGCGCAACTTCCTCACATAATCAGTAACCAAATTCTAAAAATGCTGAGAACTCGCACAACATGTGACTTTAAATGAAAAAAGAAACCGTTTCAGAAAATAAATTTAAAAAAAGTTTTTTGCGCAATTTTTTTTTCTAATTTGTGGATTCCACATAATTTATTTGTGTTGTATCATAAAATAAAACTTTGTACTGGAACTTCAATCGTTCAATATTTACAAAAATTGATCTAAGGAATAACGGATATGCTGTTTTTATTTCAGAAATCTGTATCGTATCTTCTCTTTGTGTTAAAGTTTAAGTAAAAAGAAATAAAAATTTCAATAAAATAAAAATTTTCAATTTTATTTCGATTTATTATAACTCTCTATTATCATTTGTGAAAGTTTCAAATTTCTTTCGCTCTATATTAATTCAAAAAGACTATTTGGCATATGCATAGTAATGTAATATAAATGCTATTGCTTTAAAAGTGGATAATTGGCACTACATGGTTGGCACCGGAAGAGGCAGGGTTGCCTCCTCCAATTACAATTATAAATTTTGGTACATAAAAACCGCTGCCCGTTGTGTTCTTTATTTTTAGCCGTTGAATTTCCCCAAAGTTATATCACTTTATAACATGAATACCCCTATACATTCTTGTTATTTCCCTTTTTAATCACGCTGTAACCAAAAATATATTACCCAAGTAAAAATAAGATAGCGCCCAAGCCTTAAGGTTTAGAAAGATTATAGAATCATTATTAAAGCTTTTGCACGTGTACGAATCATTTTAGCGGCTAAGGTGTATCGTATAACTCCGATCAAACTATTTTGCAAAAAAAATAGTGTTGAATTGTGTAATCGTTAACAAGTTTTCGAAAAAACCCGCCGTTAAAGGGTGCAAGTGGTTTACATTCTGAATCAAAATCATATTGCTAAACATGGATCAAATATCGGACTTTACCTACGTAATTTTAATTCCAAATGCGCATATTTGGCGCAACCACACCAAATTAAGCTGCCTGAAAAAGAAAAACAATATGCTTCGTTCAAAACCAACCTATATCAAGGAGTTTGTTTCCCGCTGTCTATTAAAGGTGTCTTCAAACTAGCCTAGTCAGTGGTCCGCTAATATGTCGAAATATTTGTGTTGATTATTTGTGTTAGGCTAGTTTAACGCGTATCTTTTAAAATATCTCCAAAAAAAGTATTGAAATAAATATAAAGGCCTTTATTCATAATAATCCATTTTACATTTGAAAAACGTTTTTGGTATGAAAATTTGAATTGGAAACCTTCAGTAAACGTTTGTGAATACGATCCATAATATAATATATAATCAGGAATACAACACAAACAGAAATTATGAATTCAGGGGTGAACAAAAATGAATCGAAGAAACGTTTTACTATGTATATTTCAATTTCGGAAATTATTACAAATGTACGCATATTCACTTATCATGTTTACAAAAACATCTTCAATATCTTCCCAACTGACGTCCTTTCGAATATGTTCCCCAAAAATAAAAACACAGCCATTTAATACGGCGGGACCTTAAGCGACATCTAACGAAGTAGAATTGAGTTGTAAGTTTACTTGTATGAGGTCATAGTAGTGAAAGCTTAGCGTGCTGAGAAATATACATACAACTAAATGTAATATTTCGAAAAGCAATTTATTTAATTGCATTAAAAATAAATAGACATTCAAAATAGTCAGCCTTATATATTGAATAGGTTGGCAGAAAATTAATAAAAATGAAATGAATCCAAAAAAAAAAAATCAATTTTTAAAAATTTTACTTCAACTTTATAAATTTCTATACTAAAACATATTACATATCATATATAAAACAACATTTGTTTATACACCAAAAATAAAAAAATGTAAAAAGTTTATCTTATCAAAAAACTATCAAGCAAATGCCAGTTCCACTGAAAAATAATGCAAAATCGGAAACGTTTTAATGGAATGTAAGGTCCATCCATTTTCCACCTTTTTATTACTAAAAATCATTTCAATCCGCTCTACATAGGAAAGACATTTTTTAAGGACCTTTTGTATGGATCTTTATTTATTTATTGGGGACTACTTATACTTAGATGGTGGAAGTACCATTTTTAGCACAGTTGGTTTAGACTTCTATTGGAATGTGCTGGAAATTTTTACTGTTTTTCACTTCACACGTTGCAGATACATTTCCGAAAACAAAAAATTAAGACATTTTTAAATTTAAGCGTGAGAGGCATCTCAAGGGCGTGTCAGTATGCTGTAGTGATCTCCGCTCGAGTTTGTATTAAGTTGTGGCTTGCCGACATAATTTCGACAAATCTCTCATTCGATTCATTTGTATGACAATGTTTAGCTTAAGGCCTTAACTGCCAAAGCTTCTCTTCCTCTTACCATTTTATAATTTACTTATAGTATGATATGTAAAATAAGTTAATAAATAATATGTTAAATAAATAGCTACAATGTCTGATGTTACAGTCGCATAGATTAATTATCGTACACACATCGTAGTTAACGTTTGAAATCGAATAAATGTAATTAAGCTTTCTCAAAAATTCATAAAAATCTCCTTAGTTGAACCAGGAAAATCAACTCCGTTGCCGAAAACTTTCGATACCAGATCGTTTTGGCCTATCCGCTCGATATAACAAAAAACAAAACAAATTCCATTGCATCTCATGAATGACGCTCACTTAATGGAACCTACTGTTTAACGACGTCTGTAAATGTCACAGTTTGAGAAGCCTTTATCAGACTTGTCGATTACTGGACTAATCGAAGTATTCACCAGAAACATCGACATGATGCGCTCGACCACGTATTTCAAGTTATAGGACCATGACCACATTTCTCGAATTATTTTTTCTCTGAGAAATAACTCTTGTGTTATAACTATAGAGGTCATATTTTAGTATTTTTCATAAATTACCTATATATTCGAATTATCGATTTTTTCAAAAGTCTATTCAACAAACAAAAAAAAAAACAACTTTTTTAGGTTTGTTTTCTTTTGCAGGAACAGAATTCACATCTTTCTTAGGAAAATACGCACTACTATTAAAAATAAAATAAAACACATTTCAAAACTGTTGGGAGTATTTTACCAACATTACATTCAATAATTACGTTGGCTGGATCATGTTGTGCGGATGGACTCAAATGCTCCAACAAACTCGATAGACGGAGCAAAAGAGAGAGACCAGACTCTTGAAATACTATCGAAACTTGGTATGAGAAATTGGAGAAGGAACGCAGAAGACCGCAGTACTTGGAAATTTTTTATACGTACGACTTATAATAGATAAGTATGTCTACTGTAGTCGCCACCTAAGTAAGTAAGCTTGTTCCATGAGCAAAAGTCACATTTATTGGAAAGGTTTACTCTTCAATCCTCGCATAGTAAGCAAATCTATCTAGAAACTATTCCAGACAAATAATGAACACCATGCCAAATTTTATATCAATCACATATATGATTTATGAGCCTAGACATAAACACACACACACACACAGGTTGTATTGATTGTTGCCAGAATATTAGCGATAATTTTCACAATATAGAAACTGAGAGTGTAGAAGAGAGAAAATGGCATAGAAAACGGAAGCAATATCGTATGTCCAACAAATTCATCTTTGCAAAGTTTTTTAAGTTTAGAGCGACTTCAGCAAGAAGACCTTCTGGGAACAAATTACAATATATTACCTAATTTGGTATTAATTTGAGTTGTCTACTCTCAGAAACAGGGCATTGTTTCAAAAATTCAATACTAAAGGGACAATGATTGTGGATCCAGCATTATATTCATATAAGTACTGTAATATTTTAAGAGTCATAAAATATCGCTCAAAGAAGTTATGTGATAATAGTATTGATAGCCAAATTTTTTTAATATGGCATTTATACTGATTATCCAACAAGTAAGGTGCATTTTTACACAGAAACAGTTTTTGAGGCGGCTAACGTTTTCGAGATATCGCGTAAATATATGTCAACGTGGTTTATGTATACTCAAATAATTAACTGTGCTGTTGCGAAGCTGTGCAATATCTAAAATTTTGCAAAAACAATTTGTAAAATGGGCTCAACATATAATTACCGACATCAACAGTCGTTATATATGTTTTGTATTTAGTATCCTCTGAAACAATTATTTAGACTTGGTCAGAATCAATTTTCACGAATTATAGACAGGTTCAACAGGTTTTTGTACGGACGAATATCTAGTGCAGTTCAATTTTTATTCTCCATTAAATTACTTTTCAAACCTATACTATATGAACTTCGTTTTGTCTTTATTTACCGCCAGACTTGCCTAGCATTCACTCCTCTTCAATGCTTCAGGAGGCTGCAGTAACACCTCGCATCTTTAAAGTTATTGCAAGGCATATTGTCGCCCTATTTAAGACCTCGGTTGGTGGAAATAGCTCACCGATATGTCTGCCTATCTTTATCGAAGACATCATGTCGATCGATGCCGCCCTATAAAGACGAATAAGCTTTAAAGCTATACCAAACTCAGACAAGGTTCCATACAATTTGCATACAATTCGTATCTAGCCTAAAGGCAGCATTATAGTCGACAAAAAGGTAATATGTAATATGTGTCGTTCTAGGCCTCCTCCAGAGTTTAGGATAGTGTGAATACCTGGGCAGTTGTAGACTTAACAGGTATAAAGCAGCGCTGGTTATACCCAAACTGGTCGGATAGACTAGATTTGAATCTTTAACATATTACACTCGATAGAAACTTATAAGAGATGGATAAAAGACAGATACAACAATAATCGATACAGACAATTCTGCTTTTGAACGCTGGATTTAATCATCATCAAGCATGTATCATATGAACCAAATCGTGTTTAGAAGCTAATGCAAAATTTTATATAGCTTTGCCGGTGAGCCATCAACTCTTAAGCTGTGGTACTAATATTGTTATATATGCCATCATCGATAATAAGCGTGATTTCTTCAATTGAACTGATATTTGAACTAGTAATTTATAAAAATGTTCTCTCCATAATTTTAGCACAATGCTTACCTCTGCCCAGACATCGATACCATAATCTTTGCTTTTAACTATTTCTTTATCTCTATCTCTGAACCTTCTATATCTTTACTCTTCTGCTCTTTCCGCATTCATTACTTCCACCTAAAATGCGTATCCTCACACCACAGTTTTTCAACTGGTTATAGCGTTGCCATGCATACAGCACAGTTTTCCCTAGTAGCAACAGGACACTCTTCGTATGGCTAAGTACGGTTCTTGCATTATGTTTGTTCACTTTGCGATATTTTGCGTGCATTAACTACAACTAGGTAATAATATTAGCACCACGGTTCACAAGCACATTCATGGCACTGGAAGCATGAATGCCGTTTATTATCATCAGGATATAGCCCAGTTGCATTAAGGATACCTTTGTGGAGGAATCTAGTTCCACATGGTCCTATGTTCTGCACTATGGCGAAAGAAACCCATTGCTTTGCAAACTGAGTTTTTCGGCCTTTGAACTACGAGCACGTTCTGTTCATATTTGGCAATTTGGGAATATTTATGACAGCTCATTATGGTAAAAAAAATTTTAGCTGAAACATTAGCAAGATTACAGTTATATCCTACTAAAATTACTATTAACTTATTATCTTATCATTACTCAATACTTATATTTCCTGTATCCTCTTTGACAAATATAAAATTGGCCGTCCACTTATAATATCAAAACAGGGTTGTTGCTACCCCATCATCGTGTATGAAGAGGTCGTTACACACAGTTGGTTGTAAATCTATAAATCCAAATTGTATACAATTTCTCCTTACAAATTCTGCGCAAGGTTGGACCTGCTTGAAAACGTCTTCTACAGAGCATCTTTCCAACCGTTCGGTTGCAGTGCCTCTGAGTCATCCAAAGAAATATTCACGGATGTTTTTGGTGACATTCTCCCCCTGATAACCAACGAACGAACGAACAAACATAATGTGTACAAGTTCACGTTGATACGTTGCTAAACAGACGCTTCTGAAGCGCCGTCTTTGGCATCGGCTGTGGTGGCACCAAGGCACGAATACCCGTTGGGTTGGGTTGGTAGTGCAGTGTTATCAGTGCAGGTTTAACCGAAACTATAAACAACCGCGTGGAATGTCATGCATAATGTCCCCAAATTAGATAAAGATGGCGCCAGTGCAATATGCGCAATATGCTCACGTTTGTATATCATTCATTACCCACCAGCACATGCAGGAGACACGGTGACAGTGTTTTTCGTTGGTGAATACAAATATTTTTTTTCCTCTTTAATTTCTTCTTTCCATTGGCCTTAATTTGTTATTTGTTACATTTTTTTCCTTGCTTTTGATCTTTGAAACAGCAAACAAAATGAACAAATGCTCGCGATGACCCAAGAAGAAAAACTTTGAATGTTTCACAAAGCGAAAAGCAAGGGAAACTATGCAAGAGTAGTATGACTTCTTTGTTCAGTTCTTTTATATGCAATTTTATCTGAAAGTGCTCCTAATTTCTTGGCCGATAAAGAAAAACATTTTCCTCCGTTCTCTACCACCACCTTGGCTGTAATCACCGTTTGAATTTTCCTCATTTGGATACTTTTTTTTCCTTCAATTTCCCTCTTGTGTCGTTACAATAAAAAACGAATTTGTATTTTCTGTAAGGACAGATAATCGGTTTCATATTCTAACTCAGGGCCAAAGAAACACAAACACCAACGATACCCTATAAGTATGAACTGTCAATCGTACTTAAAGGTGTCCCTGTCCCCAACCCAAGGGGAAGAGGTCACATACATCTTGAGATGTTGTTATCGGCTACAATGTTTTCTGGGCGATAAGACACAGAGCAGAGGGAGAAATTGCATTGGTGGCATTTGGTTCTTTTGGTGCCATCTTTATCATTATTACGATTATTTTCTTAGATCCGTTTTATTACCATTTTTATAGACTTTGTGTTCCTTTCTAACATTTTATTGTACTTTCAAAGAGTTGCCACTACGTGGCAAATGATTCCATTTAGTATACTTGAGCAGTTTTTATGGCATTCTAAAATTATTCTAAACATAAGTTTTCTATTTTACAATAATCGTAATAATAACCATATCGTTTGAAAGAACTTGCTCGGGTAATGGAAGATATCTCTAAATGAATTGAAAGGACAAGAACACATAATTGGCATGAATGCCTTTTAGATGTGTACAAAAGTGTGCACTGAATATTTGAATAGTGGTGTTATTCAGTATATTCTTTGATGGCATTTGATAGCAATAATTAAAACCAATATTTTCATTTACTAACGATTTGAAAATTTGCAATATATGTATATACTAACTTTAGACACTATTCTAATGCTGTTCAAGAGCTTTTGTAGGTTTTCAAAAATTGATCCGAGGAATTTAATAGAAGTTGAACAGAACATACATTCGTATGTCCAACTATGCTCTTTTAAACAAATTGAATGTTAATTAGCACTACTATTTATTAGCAAACGTAGAGGGTTCATCATGATTTGACTTCAGCCAAAAATTCACTATTTGTGTATTTTCTACACCATAAGAAACATTTGCATTTATATTCACAAGATATAGCTTCAGCTGATTACAATGTGCAATGGCAACATCTTTATCGTCTTCGTTAGCCAATAAATAGGCAAATTGCCCTTCTTATAGCGCGCATATACCAATAGATAAATTTGCGCTCCTAAATCCATGACTCGTATTAGTTTACGTTATCACTTTTATTCTCCTTCCTCACAATAATTGTCGTAAATTTTTATGAACCAGATCGTAAATGTAAGTGGCCTATATCGGCTTAATTTGACCAAATTTTCTTTACAGCACATTCGTAGACTGGAGTAACTGGCAGAATTTAAAATATCGACGAAATAACCACGCCCCTTCGGGTACCTCCCATGCAAATGACCCATATATGTTACTCATGCCTCTCTGCCACTTTTACTGAATTATGTTTGCTGGATAAGCTTTGTTTTAAGAACAAAATGGATGGCATTGGGGATTGGCACTCCCCTTCTGACCGATTTATGGAAATGTAATTTTTCCTGTTACTTGAATTTGTTGCAAATTTTAGTGCATCATAACGCGAAAATCGGTAGCAAACATGACGATTTGGCAGAAATCAGCGGCCCAACTGCAATTTCTCAACGCAACTTCAGAAAATTATACTTGCTGTTTTGATTGTACTTTAGTTCAAAGTTTTTTTTTATAAGAATCTAACGATTTAGTATGTCTCCTCGGACACCCCTCATACTTTTGAACCAGCAAAAAAGGACACTGGCTGTAGGTAAGTATATGTAAGTCACATCACCTGACTGAAACTTATTTACTGCATTTTAAATAGGTCAACAAATTTACGATAGCGTGAAGTGGATTTTTCTTAGCAACACTGCATACCAGAAAATTCAAACATTGAACATTATCGAGGAACCAAAAATATTAATTGTGCTCAACGTCCAGTAACAAAAAATATCTCTTGTTTTAGCAATACTAATCTTATTCGACAGAAGTAAGTGACCATTGATCCAATATTCCGCTTTTCCACAACGTTTAATTATGGAATAACTACACCATAATCACTGATGCGAATATTTATCTACAGATTGTGCATATGCAGGCGATTGCAATTTATTCATAATCTCTTTACGCATTCTAATATTCAATATGTCACAATTGCCCTTTACTGGCATTGCCTATTGCGGCAGTGTTTAGGGCAACATTAAGTCTAAACACCACCGCATCCTCTCTTCAAATCAAATTCATGGTTTTATCAATCATCATCAGCAGAAGCAGCAGTTGGCCTTGTTTACACACATTATGGACGCCAACACTTATCCTGAATAATCACTGGCAATGTCAAGCTTAAGAGTTCAGTTCAGAGCAGTGTGTGTGAGTGGTTGTAGTGGCAATAAATATTCATTATGATCGTAAATGCAACATCATCGGTTGACCACGACCCAGAGGGGAACACTCTCACCATGCCACACTCATTGTGTATGGGGACTACACCCACAAACACAAGCAAATGACCATTGAAGTGTAAAACCAACACAACTCACACTGGAGGAGGTCAGCGAAAAACACTCAATTACACATGTCCTTGCCACCATCCATGCGCACATAAAACGGCCTACATATTTGAGTCTAAAACGAACCTTAGCCAAGTTGCAGCAACATACCAATGTGGTTGTTGTTGTTCCATCTTGAAATCAATGTAACAAATCATATCGCAAACCAATGATTGTAGATTTTTATCCGTTGTGACGAATTATGACTGAAATTCAATCACATCTTAAAGCTTCTTAACTTCCCATTGTTATTCTTATATCCTGTGGCAGTTACGGCTGCTGCTCACTTAACAGCAACAGGACGTATGGGGCGATTATGGCCCATAGCACAGCACCAACGGAACATAAGCCATTAATCAAACTATTAGCGCTGTAAGGAGCAAAATGTAAGTCTTGCAATTTATATTTGTCAGCACAGCCATGACACACCCCCCGAAACATCCTACTGAACGCCGTCGTATCTCCTTTTATTTCAATTTTATGCTTCTATTATTGTTACTGTTCTGTTCCTGTTAGTACTTTCTTCTATGTGTTATTTTGTTGTGCTTGCTTGCTTACACGGACACCTAAACTCGGGGGGTTGTTTCTGTTGCTTTTTTATATTTATTGAATTTTACGGCCCTTTGGAATATGAACATACTGTTTGAGCGCAGTAAGTAGTGGATTGCAGGACGTAAGTATGCCCCTGTACACACACAAACAAGTATAGTAGATCTGTCCATAATGTACTTGTTCAAAAGACCGCTAAAATTGAATTCATGATGATATTTATGAGTTAGCAAAGCGTAAAAGTACACAGTCCACTGTGGGCTAACATGGAAGAACTGCTGGAACATTTTTTGATTGTGTTGTAGAAATGCTTTCTTTTCGATTGCATCAAATTGTAGTTGTTAGATAGGCAAATGTTTTTGATTTCAGTTTCTAAATATGACTGCTTATGAAATTATTTTAATACAGGCTACGAATCGTTGCCAAGTATGGATACCATAGCAATACATTTCCAAGCTTAAATTACTTCGATGAGTGATTTTTGGTTTTAGACGCACCATTTACAGCAATTCAGGCGTTCATCTTCTGCTATTCTTTTCCGAATAGTCAAATAGTCGATATGGAATCATGGTGGCTGCATTCTGAAGAGCGTTTTCACTATTTTCACAACTTCTAGCCAACAAAATCGCTGCAATTTGATGCGATAACCTCAATAAATATCAGCAAAAAAATATTCGAGTTCAATTAAAAAATTGGGAGATTCAAAAATTAGTTAATATTAATATTAATAAACTTCCCAGTATTGATACAACAATTTATGAGCCGTTTATTGAAAACATTCCGTTAAATACTCACGGAAGGAATTTGTTTTTTTCAGTCGACGACAAAATTCACGTATTAAACTAAAAAAAATTTGTAATGGAAAAATCGAATAACTAAGCTTTACTGTTTTATTGACAGTACCAAGAATTTTTGCGATCTAGACGGATAGATGTTAAAATTGCGATATTGATATTGTTTTTTTGGTGCAGACTTAAAAAGACGCCACCAGAAAAACTTTGACGGAAGCAAATCGCGAGGATTCCTTAATTTGAAACCAAGTTAGGAAACAGTTTGTACAAATGTAGGCAAAGTCCCAGCTCAAATTACCTGCAAAAGGCCGACTTCTAGTGCGCGGCGCTGAATTTACAGTCTCAAGGTCAGCAGCCCTCTTTTCGACATATCTTGCATTTCGCTGACATGCGGTCGCTGACTGATTGTTCACTGAATCAGTCGACTTGAATTTGACAACCAAAGAATAAGAAAATTAACGGAAAATGAAACAAAATAATATCTATGGATAGTGAAGACCTACACGTTTCTATTGGAAAACCCCTCATTTTTAGACTCACTGAAAGCCACCTACTGTTTCCATCCTCAATTGCAGAAACTTTTATTGGATTTTAGTAGTTAAAGTGGTACTGAATATTTATTGATAGCTAGTTTTGCGTTAAGCCGATTAAATCTTTTGAAGATTCGGCTTGATGCGGTTCTGTTCAACGTGTAACACAATTAGGATGTCAGATTTCAATAGCTGTGACATCAATAAATAAAAATTATGGTTTAGGTCAAATTGCCACAACTTTTCATTTCAAAGACAGTTGGAATTAATTCTAGAGAGAACCAGAACAGAAAATTTAGTTCGGGGAACTGGCTCACGCATATCTTTTACGTTGGTGCAAAATTGTGAGAGGTGCCAGAAGGGCTGTGGTAAATCGCCCAGTTCTTGCCAAATATTGTTCTGCTCAATAAATTTCCGAAGCCAACCACATGGAAATTATGGACGAATGGTTGATTTCTGCTGAATCGGCCAAATTGTCAATGCGGCCCATTTTCATTATCAGAACTAAGTTTACTAAACGGTAGATTTTGTTCCACATCTCATATTAGAAAAACTTGCAGATTACTGCAGCCTATCAAATAGATATTACAGAAAAAAGAGTTTACTTTTTATCAGTTGGCCGATTTTATGCAGTCCAGATTCGTTGTAAACGCGTGCCAAATTTTTGACAGAATTATAGCAATTGAATAAAAAATAAAAACTCAAAATATACATAGGTATATGTCTAATTGTGAGCTATAGGAAAGTGTACGGTTACTCGCTTGATTTTTTCCAGAGGGGCAAAATTAAACGGTCAATTTTTGTTTTCAAATTTCGCCACGTTTTTCAAAGCAACACAACTGAGAAATATTTAAGTTACGGCAGAATTCTACTTAGAAATTACAGAGAAAAGACAATCAATCCCCGGCAACCTTCTGAGATATTAGGCTGTGCCAAGTTTTAAGAAGGTTTTTAAAGATTTATAATAATCACCGCATCTACCAGCCCGCCAGCCATGTAGACGGGCATCGTTTAATCGAAACACATTTCCTTCGGCTGAAGGTGAAAATATCCTAATTGAAACGATAGAAAACACGCGTAGCAGTCATTCGTGTATTAGTAGGTTCGAGCTTTCTTTCTTTCTTTGTTTCTTTGAGTAACCGTCAGCGCGATACCGACGAACACTTCGGATAGTCCAGCAACCGACAAATGTGGCCACTTAGTAAAAGCTTCTGAAATCAATGTTCATGTCCTATTCATGAGACGCAATTGAATTTTTTTCTTTAGAGATTTTTTTTATTAAAATTTTCAGAAATTTATTTTATTTTATTGAGTTGACAGAGCGTTCGCACTGTTTTCCCCTTACACTACACAATCACTTTTTTAATCATTTAATCAGTTCTTTCTTTCAAATTGATTCTAATTTCCAACTACATAGGTGTTATTTTAGATAACTTTCACAGGGGCAAACAAATTCGTTAAAAGAATTGTAATTTTTTAATACTTTCCAGTGATTTGGACACTAATTATCACATGTTCCTCTAAAAATTACGTTTTTATTTCTTCATAAGTAGTACTTCAGGAACACTGAGAAGAGCGCATAAAAGAGCAACATCGAATCTATGACAAGCCAATGTTAAATTCCAGGGACCGTCGCGGAAGCGAAATAAAATCTGAAAATAATTTTGATTTGTTTCAGTTTTTGGAACATAAATCCAAAACGTACAAAATTTTAATTCTGAATTAAAATTCTATTGAATTTGGTTTCTATTTCAATACATCCAAAGTGAAACTACGAACAATTTTGATTTTGATTCATATAGAAATTAGACACAATTTTAATTCTGGCTCAATTTATGAAAAATTTTAATAGTATTTCATTTAAAACTTTCCAATTCAAAAAACAAACAAAATTGTTGAGTGTTTGTGAAATTTTCTGAAATAATTTCTGAAGATTTCACAAAATATAAATTATTTGAATCACTACCAACTTCTGTAGAACTCATTTAGAACTTTTTCTCTGGAAAAAACGGTACCACATTCAATTTTGATTTAGGTTAGGAAACGATACTGCATAAAATTATATTCGCTTCGGCTTCAAAACAAAAATATCTGTTTCATTATGTTTTGTCAGAATCAATTAAGGTTTCTAATTTCGCTTCAGCTAAAAGGCTGATCAATGTATGAATGTATGTACTTTAAATAAATTCTCAATATCAAACACAAAACGAAACTAAACTTTTGTCAAGGCTTCTGTTCTCTTTCTAATTTGAAACAATTTTTGATTCCATGAATTGAATACTCCGATCTTTGTCCACTGTTTTGTTCCCCTAGTGCGTTTTATATGAGCTCGTCGCAGGGAGAAGATACTTTTTTTGTGATGCCTCCTAAGATCTTTCCGACTGTTGCTTTTATGCAAATGGCTCAAAATGGTTTAAATTAAATTCATTTACGGAAATAAATTTTTAGTAGGATTTGAGAACTCCGTAAAACTGAAGGTAAAAAAGAATCAATCAATGTATGAAACCGATTCGAAAGGCAAAATGGTGTTTATGTCCATTCGATAGAAATATTTTGTCTTTTAATTAACATCTTAGAGCCTTTTTGAATTGTAGATGAAAAAAACTAGAAGTTAGACGAATCAATTAGCTATTGCGCTTATTATTAATTTTGAAGTTTTTTTTGACATCCTAACTACCCATGCTAAGCATTCTACATAACACACAGTGTTGCCAAAGCTAACCAACAATATAATACTTCGAATGATGGTAGGCATACAATCTTCAGCCCGGACGAAGCTTATGCCCCTATGATTAATCTAACCCTGCACACTTGTTCAGTTTGCGATTGACAGTCTGCACTCGATAGGGCCAATTGAATAAAAGCTTTGATTGACGAACAAATGTGCCAAATCTATCATTTGTATGCAAGGTACAAGAGGGGCCATTACAAGGCAACCCATTGATTAAATTTCAGTATTTCAGGCAGTCAAGAAGGCCTATTTTAATTTTCTGTTCATCAAATGCTTAGTGTGTGCAAAATCTCACAAAATTCTGTGAAATTGAATGAAAAGTTAAGTAAAATACTTTATGATCACTGCTTCAGAAGTATTAAGAAATCAGCACAAGAGTAGCATCACCCCTAAGGTAAGCACATGTTAGACTTATTGATTACGGTCCAAATTTTAACCACTTTTGCATCCTAGAAAATGTATGTTTTTTTCTAGAATTTTTTGACATGTCTAGCGTTGTAGCCAACCTAACAAAGAAGGCACAAAAATGTTGCAAAAATGTTCTTTATTTTTCAACATAATCTGTTAGCTCGATACACTTTCCAGAAATATTTACGCTAATATTCTGCGCTCATTTTATAGTAAAAACTTTCAAACTTCTTAAAATTGTTGGCAAATCTTTTGCCACCGAGCCATTTTTTTTAAGTTTGGAAATAAAAAATAATCCGAGGGATAATAATAAGATAATCCATCGCAATAGTGGATGTGTAAATTGGAGCATTATCTTGATTACCTTGATTACATAATTTCATGACCTAAACGCTGAAATAAATTAGCATAATATTCGCCATTTATGATTTGTTCGTTCTGAAGGGAATCGGTAAAAATAATCTAATGCATCTAATGCGCATCCTAACAAACAATCGCCATGTCTTGCCTGCAAATGGAACCGTCTTGGCCTTCTTTGTACACGATTCTGCAATGCCAGTCCAATGCTTTGACTGCTCCTTTGTCTCAGGTGTGAAGTGGTGAACCCATGTCCCATCCATGGTTATATATCGACGCAAAAACTCGGCTTTATTGCAGTGAAACATCGCCAAACACTCTACTGAAAACTCTCTACAATCGATCGACAACTACGGTGTTCGTTTTGGCAGCTCGCACGGCCTTGTTTAAACTCTGCTACCCAATATTTTACAGTCGTAAACAAAGGGGCAGACTCCTACAGAGTAGGATATAGCTCAGTTTTAATATTGGTTGCACTAAGACCTTTCAAATGGAAATATTTAATTACATAGCGATGACCATTTTTTCCATCTTTACAAATTCACTGAGATCGTTAACTTCAGATGGCTCAAATAAAAATACTAAACAACGAGGCGCTTTGAAACTTAAAACATAGTTTTACAAATTTGCCACTTTTCTCCAAAATATTTTTTTTTCAAACTACTGGCACCATCTATACATCAGTTCAGTTAGTTTTGGGACCGCACTCGTATATATAGTGGATTTCCCCGTATTAACTTATTGCTGCCAAATGAATTGAGTGCCTAATTATTTGTCGTACTCGTATTGCTATGATTCCAAAAGTGAAATATATAAATTGTGCACGCCCAAAGCTAAGTGTTCTGTCTCAGCCCACTGTTCTAGTCTATCTACTTGTCACTGTTGCTATTTTTGCAACCACCGCTTTTCATTGTTGTTTCCATGTGTGTTTGTTAGCTTTATGCGTACAGATTTTTTTATATTCACTGTCATACAGCCGATAATCATGATAATGTGTCCTGTAATCAACTAATAAGGCTCATGTTGTTTTTCTCCCTGCCCCTTCTTCAGTCAGCAACAAGGAGCAAGGCGTCCCTTATGAGGGTGACACTACTCACTCACCCACTCGCACATATTTTCCCAAATTTTGGTGTTTCCTCAGGGGTATGTTGATGACGACGATGATGGTCTGGTGTAATCTATTTTATAGCCCAGAAATTGAATTTAACGCGTAATATTTTCTGAATTTGTTCATGTTCTTCTTGCTTGTTGTCGGTTGAAATATCCTCGCTACATTGGTTTTATGGTAAAATGCATTGCGTTAATAGAAGGACTGGATATATATCCTAAATCTGACAGCCGAACATTATCAAAGTGGGGGCGTCGTATCAGATCATACCATTACGTTCATTACAGGTTCAATAATCCACTTTGCTGTGAGTACATTTACTTTCAAGATTTTTGGATTCGATATGGTAGTTCTTCTGCAATGGATGCCGGAGAGACTTCATCGCTCTCCCCGCGATGCTATCACGGCCATCACAACACATGTCACAAAATATCACATTTACACCCAAGTGCAAATTGTTGTCCAGAAAGTTCATTATTAGAATGTAATCTGCAGATGTGTCGTATTTGCTGTAGTGTTTCAGGATATCGAAATGGGCGAATATTTCAAATGGCATACAATAAACGCTAATAGATTTATGGGAGGTGTATTTGTGTTAAGTGACCTCCCACCGTGACTTTGATTACGGATTGTTTGAACATTTCTACTTATGAAGAGCTTTAAGTTATAAAGTTGGATACCCCAAAAGGCGGAATATGTAACTCGAATGATATGTATGAAAACACGTTACTATAGGTAGTTTATAATGAAACAACAACCACATTTTAAGTAACCACATCAATCTTAAATATTGAAAGCATCCCACAATTTTCCACGAAATTTGCTAACTTTCATTTCCTTTTCCAGAAATCTTTTACACATTTATACATATCTGGAGTGATAAAGCAGTTAGTATTTATGAATTTTTACCTGCTGAATGGTTTAGTTTTATAAAACATCTGAAGGAAAGCCAGTCTATTTAAGTGTTTGATGTTTTATGAATTTTGCAGAATCTCTCTTGGGGTTGGCTTTACGTCTTTTGAACACTCCTCACTAAAGGTTTAAAAATGCATTTTAGGTTCTCAGTAATGTTTTTAAGGACCAAGTGCAGACCAAGGAGTAAATATTTCTTGTAAATAATCAAAAGTCATCTGATTACATTGTAAGTTTTGCAATCTGCATTGCATTCTTTGCCACGGAAAATCTACTTAATAATTTTGTTAAAAAACAAACTTAATTTCAAAATCGACATTAATTATTGCTGAAATGAACGTAAATGGTGTCAATTGGCAAAAGTTAGACATTTTTAACATCCAATCCTTTTTATATTTTAATATAAATAAAATGCAAACATTTAGTGTCACCTGATACTTAACAAATTAAAATATTATACTCTTTAGTTATTAATTCTGTTGCGCAATTAATGTTTATTCCATTCATTATCATATTCATATTCTTTAAAATTTGGTTAAAAATTGAAGAATACAACATATTTGAAATTCTCCTGAAGCACTCGGGATCCTTAGAAATTTAATATTTCTCGAAAAATGATAAAATCATGAAAATTGCATTCCTCACTTTGTTGAACTTTTCGGTGTTTTGTAAATTGCTAAGTCCTCTGCATAATTAAAGATTAAAATTACCATACATATACGTTAGAAATAACTATATTGCATCAAAGGTAGGCAGATAAGAAAATTGAATTTTAGATCTTGACACTCTGGGAAAAATCTTAATAATTCCAATTGTATTTTTATTGAAATGTGTTAAGAAATTTTCCTATCTTTACATACATATAGAGATCAAAGTATATATTATTACCTGAAGTATTTGATGCGGAGAGAAATTATGCACATATAAGAAAGGGTTTATAATGTTTTTTAATTCTCAATATCTGCCTTTCAGGGCAGTAAATATAACAACTTCTGTTAACGTTTACGAATCTTCATTGAAGTTAGTACCGTTTATTAATTTTGGTCATGTTGTTAAATGCAATAGGAAGTGGGCGATATTGCTCCAACCAACTTTATTCTTTCCACCAAAAATTGACCGATTTAAGGATAATTATATTTATATCTTCCACCGTTTGCGGTGCGATCGCCACCGATCGATACAGCCACCTATCATTATTTGAGCGGCAGTCACCACGACTTGTCTGACAAATGCTTCGAGTGGCCGAATTTTAATAAATTAATAATATAATTTAATTTATTAATAATTTAATAAACTAATAAATGTTTTGCAAACTGTGACATTTGAGTCTACAAATAGACCATATCTAACCTCGATGAATGTGGGAAGCACTCCCATATTTCATTCAAGGGAATTTGTTTTTCTATATGTGATACTCGTATATACGCTATCAGAATGTAAAATGTTATACCTAGAAGGAGGCGTTGGTCTTTTGACCAAGCAAGTCTAACGATACTTTAAGTCGATTGAGCAATATCAGCCTGTCTGGCTAGCTGACCGAATCTGGTGATTAAAAATAGGTCGTATCGTCGCAGCTTCTGGTACCTCAAATTTACCGACTTTCCGGAATTCAATTTGTTCCCTATAAATCGTCAATCGTTCATACACGTTGAGAGTTTGCCATTATCGGGTCTGCGAGTTGCGATCGATCAGAATTGCCCAACAAGAAGGTTGTTGTATTCCTCCAAGACAACGCCAGTCCACATACATCCTTAATGACGTGCCAGAAACTTCGGGGGCTTAAATGAGAGATCTGGCACTAAGCGATTACAACTTTTTTAAGCATTTGCTAGATTTATTAATGGTAGAAAACTTGCGAGAGAATATGTAAAATTTTACTAAGAGGGACGAGGACTTCTTCAATCGCGGAATTACGGAATTGCCTTCAAAACGGACAAATATTATCTAATATTGGATAATCCTAACTACGTAAATTTCATCGGCGCAATAAATCTGAAAAATGCTCATATGTTTTTACATCGCCCAGTGTGATAATGATATTTTTATACCTTCATCCGGAGGAATGGAAGTACATACATGAGATGGCAAAATGTAACGCTCAGATGGAAGCAACTAAAGCACGAAGTATCTTTTAACCAATTATCCGCCTATTTGTCTGCCTTGCTGGCTAAAGGACATTGTTTTGACACAAAATTATTGACAAAATGTGAAAAAATCGACAGGCCAACAAATTTGGTACACGTTAAGAATTTACTGAGGTAGTACCTGGAAGAGAAAATGGATCGTGTTGTCACGCTACTCCTGGCACCTCCCGTACAAATTGACCGATTTTATGAAATTAAATTCTTTCCTGCAACTGCTACGCATAGATTGCAGAAACCTGAATTTTCGCCCAGTATTTTGCTGTAAAGTTATTAGGAAAGTTAAAAAAAATTGACTACCCAACAATGCTCCTCCCGGTATTTCCTATATAAATGACCGACTTAAACCATACGATTTCGTATATTTTTAGGTTCATATCTTCTATACGGTTGCACAGAATTCATTAATTTTCCTTGTAACTCGTAACTCGTAGACAGCAGCAACATAAATTGTTGTATAGTGCTTTGCTTTATAGTGTCTGATAACCACTGATGATGACCAATTTACCCAATATATGCTCAGCTTCAGACCTGCCAAGCAGTTGCATTGAATTCTGCCAAATTGGATAAATGTTATGCGTTTGATAAATATATTTCTGAGAATGAAAATGGACTCCACGCAGTACCTGGCTCTCTGGCATTCTACACACTTTTGCTCCAAAACAAAAGGATGTTGGGTGAAGATATACGTAAGTCTCTTCACCGGACTGAGGTTACTGTAATGGTTCAATTTTTTTTATGAGATAGCCTCTTTAATGCCATGTATATGAAGAGTTTTCCATGTGTGTAAAGTTTTTCGAAAAGGTGTCAGTTTTTGTCTGGTTTTTGTATAAATATGTCTGAAAATCCACCCCCTACTTCCAAAAATGAAAAAATCTTATTTTATAATACATCATCGAAATAAAGTCCAGGATATTGATGATGACCATACAATGTACAGGGTGGCGCAATAGAACGTGCATATTGCATCATCTTTTTTTTGCGGGGTAGAAAAGGCGCGGGGGGGGGGGCGCCTACATCGTTGGATTGGCGGGCTCATGGAGTTTTAGTCGCTATGAATCACTTCGACGGGAAACGTCGCTCATTTTGCGTGCGCGCATTTTACGAGAACTCTCGTTCATATATTGCTACCAGGCGACTATATTGTGCTGAATATGGACTACGGCGAATTAGTGAAGCTCCGAGCGCTAATATAATTAAAATGTGGGTAAAGCGTTTTGAAGAAACCGGTTCAACATTTGAACCGCAAGCAAATGGTCGCCCAAGAACATGTAGGACCGAAGACAATGTTGAGAGAGTTATGGAGTCAGTACGAGGAAATCCACAAATGTCGACTCGCAAGAGATCGTCTGTCTTACAATTATCGCGACGAAGTTTGCAACGAATTTTAACATTGGATCTTAAACTGCATCCATATAAGCTGCAATTAACACAAGAATTGAAAGAGTCTGACTTCATAGCAAGACTCGCATTTTCTAATGAAATGCTTAATCGATTTTCCAATTTTGGCAATATCCTTTTCTCTGACGAGGCTCATTTCCTTATGAATGGGTTCGTAAACCGTCAAAATTGTCGTTACTGGAACTGTGAAAATCCCATAATCAAACACCAGAAACCATTGCATAGTCCTAAAGTGACAGTATGGGCAGCAATCTCTGGCAGAGGAATAATTGGTCCTTTTTTCTTCGAAAATGCGCGGGTCGGGGACGGAATTTTGGCTCCAGAAATTGAAATTTCAAGAATAGTGAATTCCAGAACTTGGTTCCAACAAGATGGAGCTACCTGTCACACATCAAATGACTCCATGGCGGTGGTGAAGCAGATGTTCCCTGGCAGACTGATTTCGAAAAGAGGTGATATCCCATGGCCCCCACGTAGTCCAGACTTGACGCCTCTTGACTTTTTTTTGTGGGGATATCTCAAACACAAAGTCTACAGTAATAATCCAAGAAACATCGTTCAGCTCAAGGAGAATATCCGTGGTAAAATGACAGCCATTACACCAGTATTACTGAAGAAAGCTTTTTAATAATTTTCGTTTGGGGTTAGAGGAGGGCCGTCGTAGAGAGGGTCACCATTTAAATGATGTTATTTTTAAAAAATAAACTCCATTTATTACTCTACAATGCTTAGATTTATTTTAACCATACCTTTTGTATTTATTTTTTAATCTATTTTTTAAATATGCACGTTCTATTGCGCACCCTGTATTTGCACTACCTCAGAAGTTTGCAGGTTTCATTGAGGAGAAGAAGTGAAAAACTCTATCGTAAATAATAATATTATGAAACTCTCTAAAAAAAAAAAAATTTTTTTTAGAAATCAAAATCTATTTTAATTTTAGTTGCGCTGTATATGCAGACATACCATGCCTCTTTAAATAAACATAATTCTTCTCGTGCAGCAAAGGGATAAGTTTAAAACCAATTGCAAATTGCGATCTAAACAAAAGAAAATGTTAAATTTGTTCTTTGGAAAATGCAGGGGTGAATTTAAGCGTATTTGCAGCCATTTATCTTCACCGCTTCAAAATTTAACATTTATGAATTTATCTAAAGAAGGATGCACCCACGCCTTCACACAGACAGATACAATAACCAACCAAATGAATGTATAACTGAAGACAAGAAAATATGGAAAACCAACATTTCCAAGTCACACATAAAATATGAAGATGTACAAGGAACTAGGAATAAATATGAGCTTAATGGCAACGTAGCACATCAGACCGCACTGCCACTGCTACCTTCAACACATCTAGAGATTCCACTAACAATAACAGCG
>JAHXMU010000826.1:578666-591441 GCA_019455685.1 Philornis downsi
TGTATGTGTATGAGCGTGGTTCACATTTGCCATCGCAACGTTTGTGCAAAAGGCAAAACCATTTGTCAGTGGTAAAGTGTGTTTTTATAACAGTAAAAAATATAAATGAATATATATGTATGTACATGTGTAACTGTGTGTTTGTGTACGTGCACGCGTGTAAGTCTGTATGTGTATTTAACATTTTATGTAAATGAGCATATAAGGTGCATGTGCGGAAAGTACAGCAACAACGGCAACAACCACAAAGTATAACTCGCAACGGCTCCACAAGACAAAAGTTCGGGTTGAAAATCATAAAGGAGCTCCAATAACAGTCAACAACTTTTTCTTTTTTGCAAGTACGGGAGTATAACAATGAATGGAATGCAAACTCAGTGTGCTGAGATATACTTGTATTCTACATCCGAACACAAGTTATCGAAAAATAACGCCTAACGCTTAACGATCACCTGACCAAATTACACCAGACTTCTGCTCATGGGGTTATGTTAAGCAAGATGTGTACAAAACGAAACCAGTTAATTTGACTGAATTGTAGCAGTCCATTGCAATAATAACTGAAGCGTTTTCGACTTTAAGTCTTCAGGCCACGACGAATAATTTTCTGATCAAGTGTCGCACTCGCGTGAATGAGCATTTTTTTGCATTGCATATTTTTATTGTAGCAACCTATTTCTTATTAAGTTATTTAACTTATTGAAATTTACGCTTAAAAATTACTGAGCAAAATTGGTTTCTGATAAACCAGTCTATTTATAAGAAAAGTACTAAAAAGTCATATTTAATGGTTAAAAAGCAATATAATGGATATATTTTCAATTTTGAATTTCTGAAAATCGATCAATTCAGGAGGGTGGATAATGAGTTTATTTTTATCCTGTAACTTAGCCTTATCCACTGTTTTAGTTTGTATTTAAAATTCGAATAAAAAGAAAGATATGAGTCTATAAAAGTATGTCATTCATTTATAACCGATGTGTAAGATAGGGCGTAATAAGCGGTTGAGGTCTTCCAACTTTCATCACGACTTATAAAGCGTAAAGGAAAGAGAATTTCGCGGAATCTATAAATTTTGGAAGTAACAAAAAAGGTTGATCAAGCGGTAACTTTTCATTCATTCTCTCGTGCGAAGGGAAAACAATTTTAAAAATATTAACCGGAAAATAGGTTTTATTTAAACGACGTAAATTGCATATGTTAGGCTCTTTCCAGTCACCCCAGGATTGTATTTTTGTGCCTCGTTTTCTCTATCCAAATATCTTCTTAAAGCATTTCATTTCTAAAGATGAATATCAACATATGTAAAAAGTCTTTATCTGTATTTTCTGATTGATTTCTCATACAGGATCAATAGCCAACCACCTGACAAGCCGACTTTCAATTTAACATTTAAATAACATTTAAATGTTGGTGTTCTTGCTCTTGCACAAGTAAAAGTCAAAAATAAAATGTTAAAATTTTCATACAAAATCGACATTTCATGTTAAGCGTGTGTAAGCGATCGTTTCTCATTTCCCGCGGTGATGTGTATAGACTACTCATTTGTGAGTAAATACCAAGGATATAAGGATAAGACATTATAAAACAAACATATGAACTGATGTTCTACATGTTTTTGAAATATGTATTGCAATATTTCTGATGAGGCTGGAGACATCAATTCTTTACATTACTTGTTCTCCCAACATGAGCTAATTATTCAGAAAGTTCAATATTGTTACTCAATTCAATTTGAAACCTTGTAATACAATAAGTGGAGCTGAGTTGACAACCTCGTGCACCGCCATCAGACGCGCTTCGTTATTGGCAAAACTGATGTTAAAAATGCCGCTAAAGCTGAGTATTTTAAAACCACATCTCAGAAGAGTTGTCTCACCACGTTATGGCATGTTGTAGGAGTCATTTTGTATTTAGAAACTACTAAAACCGTTCTCATATATTTAAGCCGCAGCGTATAAACAATAACTTCAAACATTATATTTTGGTAAATTAATTTGCAAGTAATCTTTAAGCGTACTTGATATAGCAGCAAATGTAACTTTTGCATCAGAAAAGTATCAATTGAGATGGGACATTTGAATTTCTATCGTTTATCATACGAACCTCACCATCGCCACAACAATAACAATAATGTTGTGAATAAACAAAAGCTAAGAAATGAAGCGCCAACAACAGCAACAATGGCAATAACAAGAAAAGTACCAAAACGTACTCTCTTTTTTTTTACTATTTTGCATTTTATGCCTTAAATACGGAACAAGTTATATGCCCCCCCCCTCACACACACGCACACACACACACCTCGATGTATGTACACATGTATAAGACAAAACATACATACACATTTGCATATAGCCTTTTGAAAGTAAAATACACGAACAATAACAGTTTTACGATGACAACAAAGGGTTGCCATGTAAAACATGGCGGATTCAAAAAGGATTCAATAATAGAATTCCATGAGGTTGCTTTTGCAGCCCAACAAATACACGCAAACACAAACGCCAATACACTTTGTGTCTGTTGCCCCCATCATTTGTATCCATATCGAAGTAGGCAAAAGAAATACACACACGTACGAGTACATGTATCTGCATTATCACCCACTACGCTTTAGAAAAGTTTACGATAAGATGGGTTCGTCGAACGTTGAACAAATGCTATTTTTACCCATTTTATTTCCTAAGGTGTCCTCAATTACATTCGGTTCGGTGAAAATACTGCCGAAATCTTAAACATATTGTGTGAAATTTCACATCAGAATCGGAGAATTATTGTTGGCCAGGGTCAATAGATTTTATTTCCACAGTTTGGAAATGTTTTATAATATTATTTTGTTCTACCTATATATTGTGCGTAGAGATGTAAAATGACCGAAAATGACCGGTCAGATTGGTCTTTTATAATAGATGACTGAAAATGACCGGTCAGATTCAGTCAGATTCAGTCATTTTCAAAATAAAATAAAATAAAATTGCTAAAACGATTTTATTTGTTTTTTGGCTCTAGGAAATATCGCCCAATGAAAAATCGGCCAAAAAAAAAAAATTTAAATAGTTTATTTTTGTTTTTTATTAATAAAAACAATCTAAAGGTACATAAGAAAATTATACAAAAATAAATATAAAGTTAGTTTAGAACGATACTGTTATTAACTTCTAAATTGGAAGTTTCTGGCTCTGATTCAGAGGTCGATTCGTTTCCAGAAATTTGAGTTTCCGAAAGGCAAAGATTTGATTTAATAAACACAAGCTTCTCAATCCTTTGCTTCTGAAGGCGGTTGCGCCGTAGCGTATGCGTGTTACTGAAGAGGCTCCAGTTACGTTCACTTGATGCGGACGACGGTGGAACACTAAGGAGACGTGCAGCGATAGGTGCTACGTCCTGCGAAGGCGCAAACGTTTGCCACCAAATTCGGGGTTCAATTAATTTGATGGCAGTCCATATGGAATCTGACTCACCATAGTAGCCAGTTTTACTTTTAAATTGAGCGATATTTGCCATAACCGCTTCACCGGGAATGTTCATGTATATTGCTGCCTGATATATGAATTCCATTGTAGATGGCACCTCACTGCCAAGAAGCCCTTCGCCTCGGTAACGTGGATCCAAAATATTTGCTGCTAAATGAATGGGCTTGATGCAGAACTCTCGACGATTCTTCACAGCTGTAACGATTTTTTCTCGTTCTGTGCTTCCAACAGCCAAATTTGACTCGATTTCTTGCGTGTTTTACAACAAAAAAAATGCTGCTATTGTCAAAATCAGAGAAGTGGCAAAAGAGAAATGAAAAACTAGTCATTTGGAATTTGGTTTTGATTTTGTTTTTTTTGGAATTTGGTTTTGATTTTGTTTTTTAAAACAAAAGCAGCACACGTTGGTCATAAGTTGGCAAAGGTTGCTTTGATTGTAAAATGATTGTGTAGAATATATCAAATGAAATTAAATAAATTTCAGGAATCGAAAATTCAGTTTTTTTTGCCAAATAAACATCAAAATAGGCCCAAATACATTCACAAATTTTTTTTTATTATATTTTGAAAGTGACTGAAAATGACTGAATCTGACCGGAAAATGACCGTTTCTGACCGATTATGACCAATCTGACTGAAAGTCATTTTCGGTCAGATTGGTCATTTTCATCTCTAATTGTGCGTAGATCATATTTCACGATAGTGTTTTCCAATTTTGTGGATACTATTTAAGGCAAATAAGATGTAGATTATAGCGCACATACGAGGTGTGTTCAAAAAATAATGTACGCGGGTTACGTACATTCGACTTTTAATTATAATTTTTATTTATGTGATTACATTCGTCTCGAAGATATGTTGACGGTTATATCCATATAGCATGTTTAGTTTGCTTGTCAGCGGCACGAACAAGACAAGTGTTTTGCGTGTTTGGCGATTCAGTTTTTATCTCCTCAATCGTCGCAAAACGCTGTCCTTTCATGGGTCTTTTCAATCCTGGGAACAGGAAAAAGTCGCTGCGGGCCAAATCTGGTGAATACGGTGGCTGAGGCATGATAACGGTGTTGTTTTTGGCCAAATAATCTCTCACAAGCAAAGATAGGTGAGCAGATGCATTATCATGGTGCAAAAGCCATGTATTTTTTGCGCAATTCCGGGCGTTTTTTCGTATTGCTTCACGCAAACGGCGCATAACTTCAAGGTACTTCATGTTGCACTACGCCATTTGATCGAACTTGGCGTGCTTTTTTGGTCTTGGCTCTCCTGGACTCTTTCATTGGGATGATTGGGCTTTGGTTTCGATAACTATAACCATATGCCCATGATTCGTCATCAGTTATGACCCTTTTAAACAAATCTGGGCTATCGTTGGCGTCATTCAACAATACCTGAGCGATGCTCATGCGACGTTGTTTTTAGTCAAAATTCAGTAATTTTGGAATGAACTTCGCTGCCACACGATTCATGCCCAAAATTTCCGAACAGATTGTGTGGAATGAGCCAACCGATATACCGACATCCTCAGCAACATCTCTAATTGTGATTCGACAATTCTCCATAACAATTTTCTTCACTTTCTCAACATTTTCATCGGTTGTTGATGTGCTGTGGCGTCCAGAGCGAGCGTTGTCATTCACATCTTCACGATCTTCTGTGAAAAGCTGGTACCACTTGTAAGCATTTTTTATTTTTGGACTCAGAGTACTCTCACCGTACGCCACTGTCGACATTTCAAGTGTTTTTGAGCACTTAATTCCATTTTTTACACAAAATTTGATGCAACTTCTTTGATCCATTTTTTTTCGCAGAATGTCGCCGAACACGCAAAACACTTGTCCTATTTATGCCTCTCACAAACAAACTAAACATGTTATTTGGATAAAAACGTCAAGATGTCTTCGAGACGAGCGTACAAACATACAAAAAATAATAATCGAAAGTCCAATGTACGTAGCCCTCGAAATTTGAAAATTCGCCTTATTTTTGAACACATCTCGTATTTTCGCATACCCGATAATTCATCAACCCACACTTTTAACGATTTCCATGAATAATTTCATGGTTTATTTTTGAGAGCCAGTTTATGAATTTTTGTTGATGTGAATGCAATTAAAAACGTTGCAGTTTCGACAATGCTCCGTCTTGAAAATCATTACCAGAGCGTCCCCATGCTCTAGAAATAATAAGTTACGCGTCTTGCTATAATATGGCCAAAATCCAATGGTAAACGTATGTGCAGGTAAGCTCCATACACTTAAACTGGAATCAAATCGAATTCACAGAAAATCAATATAGAAATGACTGCTGTACCAAAATTCGTTCTCAAGCTGTGATGAAGCTTTCCATCGCTTTACAGCCAAAGGGAATTCATACTAATTTAACATATGTATAGTGAAACACGCTTATAATGAAAACGATTTCAGCAAACTATATTTATAGTCAATTTTTCATAATAATTGCTACATTTAGAGCGAACACGCTTAATACAAACGTCGTTTGTAGCGATCGCTTTTTAATCTTGATTGGTATAACTTTCTACACTTATATCGAACGTCATAAAGCCTTTTGGAACAAATAATTGCATGTTGGCTCATCAGTCAAGAAATAAAAAAAATGAAAAGTATGCTTCGATTTCGTCTGGCAATATATAATAGTGTGTCCAAAAATAAAGACCGCTTTTCACTCCTTTTTTCAAACCTTTTTTTAAAAAAATTTCCGCTCTATGATTTGCTTTACATTTTTTCAACCGACTCAAGACGGTATACCTGGAGCTGTAAAATGTCGAGAGTTTGCACGCTGCTAAATCAGGCGATGGTGACCGTGGAGGAATATTAGTTTGATTTTTGTTGAAAAATTAACGGACAGCCCAAGTACATCATCAATCAATGTTATAATAAAATGAAATTATAATTATAATAATGTAATAAAAAACTGTTGAAAAAAACTGTCGGCATAGCATTGACTTTTCAGCGACCTCGGAGTGATTTTTTCGGTACTGTTCCACTTTTGGGAAGATATTCATTCAATTGGCCCACTGTTTCCGGATCATAAGCATAAATTCAAATTTAATCTCCAGTTTTATAATTTGCTGGTGGCAGGAAATCACCTTTTCATAGCTTTTAAAACGACGGTCTCTCCCAAAAAATTGAAAGATTTTAGTACCAATCGAGGTTTGTTGCGTCTGAAACCCAAAACATCTTCCAAAATGTGTACTGGTCCGTTTGAAATAACTACAGTATCAGCAGGGTTTATACTTGTTAATCGATTGTTTTTGAGCATCAAATTTCGGATTTGTTGTACGTGTAAAGATTGATGGTCCACCAAAGACATTTTGCAACATTCTAAACATTTCTGCAGATAAAATTTCATTTTGTAAACAAAAGTTCATGGAACTTCTTTGCTTAATAAAATCACATATGGTAAAAATCGCCTAAATTACTTTCTGCATCATACAAACGTCTGCGGCATCATACGATGTGAAACTTAGTACAGATGTCCGTGGCAGCAGACCAACTTAGAAAAAAATGTTTCTGAGGCAACATACTCGTATACAAGCGTAGTTTAAACTTCCAACTGGTTTTGCTTCTTGGACAAAGTAAAATATAAAGGCAAGCCGATATACTGAATTTGTCAGTCGATCAAAATTTTAACATCTATGAATTGATATTTTGCCAGAACCTCATATAAGTAAAAACGCAGTTTAAAATTAAGTTAACATTAAGTGATACAATTTTTGAGGATATCATGGTTGCAATTTGAAAGCCATATTTTTAGTAGGAAAAGTTTCCTTTATAATGATGTTTGCAGTGTTTTTCTGCCTGAATGTTTAATCAAATTATACTCGTAATGCCTCAAAAACATTTTATGATCCACTAAAAAACTTTATGTAAAACTTTGCTTAAAACGAAAAAAACATGTTCGGTTTCATCGAGTTCATTGTCACCAATTCGATGGAAATTTATCATAAATATGATTAATTTGGAAACAATTTTGCTCTGTACAAAAAGCTTTAAAGTATAGTAAGCAATTTTTATATCCTCCACTATAGTATGGGTCACTATTATATGAGGCAGCATATTAAATTTATCTCTCGGTTTGTAACAACTATTTGGATCATCTCAGACCCCATAACACGTACATATTTTTGAATGTCCGTTTCTGTCTGCCTATAAGTCTCTTGAAAGCGCGATGGAGGAGAAACCGTTTGGCCTACCAGGTTTGAAGTTAGCTTGAAACTGTTTCATAACCATACAGACGTTAAGTCCGAAATCGCACAAAATCGGCTCTGTAGAGGAAAACTTACTTATATATATATAAACTTGCAAATTTTTGCATATTAAAAACATTGTCGTTTAATTATTAGATTCAGGAAGGGAATTCTAAGGATATGAGTTTTCACTGAAAAATAATCTAAATTATTAATAAGAAGATGAAACTTACATGACGATATGTCGAAAATGATCTATCGCACTAAAGACCGACAATGTCACAAGTCTGTGAAATCGGACAACGCTTGATTTTAAAAGCTTTAAGCCCATCTTCAGAAAAACTACAATTTTTCAGTATATTTTCGAAAAGTGTACCATTTATTTGTCAATTAAATGCATTGTGCTATTGTAGTTTAAGGAATACCACACAATACCGCTCACAGACGTCCCAATAAAAAGAACTTGTACATATTCAACTTTGGAAAATGCTATCTACTGGGTGGCGCACCAATTGTACTACAATAAGAAATTCAAACAACTTGTAATGTATTCCAATTATTAATTTTTTTGTTATAAAGAATATTCAGTTTTATTTTGCATAACTACTTGGTTTTGAAGATGATAGACCTTAAATTGCCTCCATACTCATTCACGCATATGCGACACCTGATCAAAAAATTATTCATTGCGGGATTACCTCAATTATTGTTTTAATGGACTGCTTCAATTCGTTTCGTTTTGTACACCTCTTGCTTGACATAACTCCATAAGTCTGGTGCAGTCAGATCAGGTAACATTGGGTGCCAGCAGAAAGTGGAGTTTTTGGATATTAATTTGTTTGGGAATTTTCGTTGGACCTCCGTCGCAACTGGTCTGGCTATGTATGCAGTTGTTTCATCCCTGTGCAGGCAAATTCTGTTGAAACGAATACGACTTCGGCGCAATTTTGGTAAACAAAACTCCTTCAACGCCTTTAAATAACGGTTCCCGTTGACAGTTACTGTTACATCGTTTTCTTCAAAGAAGTATGACCCCACAATGCACCTTGATGAAACTGCACACAGCACAGTAACTCGTTCTGGGTGCAGTTCCGTCTCTTGGAGTATTTGTGGATTAGATTTAGACAATTTTACTTGTTTACATTGCCGTTTAGATCAAAATGGGTATCATCAAATTCAAACAAGCAATTTATCAAGTTGTTGTCTTCTTCGTCCATTTAACATATTTTTTGGCAAAATTACAGGCGAGTAGGTAAATCCAGAGAGTTTAAATTGCTTGCAATTTGGACTTTGTACGGAAACAAGTTTAAGTCATCATGAAGTATCCATATTAATGACCGTCTGCTAACTCCAATTTGCGCCGATAAGATAGGGAGTTCGATGGTACGGTCTTCGTGAGATGCCGATTACTCACACAGAAAAAAAGTTATTACGCTCCGTATTTATTGCATGATTCGTGTGCCACCCTGTATTTTAATGTTGGTCTAAAATGTATTTACCATTCAGTAATTAAGATCTATTATTCTATTATATTGATGCGCATGTGAAGGATTAAGCTTTGCATTGGCAATGCTGTAATTGTGGGTGTGGTTATTGGAAGACGGTAACAACATATTTCAGTACATAAATCACTTGAAAAACGACGATGTATTATGTGGTACGAGCATATTGAAAGTGTTAAACCCACGATGATAAGCCGGTACATAGTCCACGACACTGCGGAATACAATCCATAATGCGATTAGGGCACTATCTTGGCTCATATAACGGTTGTACAGAGTTTTGCCGGCTCATAGAAAAGAAAAAAACTAATAATTTAAACCCACTCGAATCAAGTCTTCTTGATTTTCCCACACTTGAAATTTAATCACTCCGTAACACCCTATTAGATAGTCTGTAACTGGCCAAAATTTGCATTAGTAATATGTTTATAGTTTCCACTTTAACTAGAAACTGATCCAGTTTCCACCCAAACTGATCTGTGGTCCTCAAAGCTAGGTAGCACTGGAACGATCTGTTGGATGGCCTGATTTTGATCAAATTTGGCACTAATTAACAAGTTAATGGTCTACACTGGAGCGCAAAATTTGTAATCGAACCATCGAACAATCAAACCAATGTATTCTTGAACCTCACATTCAAATGTATGTATGATCGCCGAAATTTACTCACACCCTATTGGATGACCTCATTTTGACTATATTTTGCACTAATTAAGAAATTAAGAAGTTAAGTTAAGATAGTGCATAAAAAAAAGTGTTCTTTTCTCTTCATTTTCTTTATTGAATCTTTCTTTTTAAATTTACAATAAGTATTCAAATCTTAATCCTGCCTTAAACTAAGGTGTCCTGCCATTGCCGGATCTTATTTCTGGTGAGCCAAATTTTGTATCACCGGACCATGTCTAGCGTGTCCTTTCTTCTTAGCCGTATATGACAGGGAAAATGTTGAAGGTTTTGAGCGAGTGGATTTGAGTGAGAGGACAACTTCGATATATATGACCTGCTCAATTTTCTCATTTCCTCGGAAATATAAGGAAAGTTTAAATCCTTGTGTATGTTATCATTCCTAATATACTATAGGGCACCACAAATTTGGCGCATACAAAATGTTACACGAATATACATATATGTTAGTAGTTATCATGTAAGAAGGATACTATCTTGCCTTCAAACGAATACCCGGGTAAAAATTTGTCTTATTATTTTTTACTGGTGATCTGAAATCTTGTAAAAATTATTTGTTCCAAAATCACATTCCATTTGTGTCAAATCTCTAAAAATGTGTTCATTAAAAACCGATTATACGTTTTTCCCAGGATTGTGAGTGATGAATCCTCTAATGATATCTCAAAAGACGATTTTAGTTTTCGTATGAGCGGGCAATTTGATTAAAAGATGATTTTTTTGTGGAATATTAATATTATCGATCTTTAACTATTTCCGCCAAAATCCCTACACTTGATGCCCTTGGCGACAAAACAAACTAAATCCTCAAATAAATTTGCATTTCATTTCATTGCTTTAGAAACTTATTACAAAAATAATTTTAATTTCATTTACGATTCGGTTTTCGTTCATGAGATGAACTGATAATACTGACAAATAAATTAAGATTTCCGGTGTCGAAACAAGTGGAATGCTTAGCTTTTATGTGCATCCGAATCCTGTTTCGAAATTAATAATTAATGTCAAATCCACCAGTTTGTTTACGAGGCACCTGAAGGGTGGTGGCGAGTTAGTTTAATTACAATCCTAGTTAGGATTTGGGTCAAATTACCGATTGCAAGATTATGGTAGAAGTTATTAATATAGAGTTATACCGGAAATGTCGTTTCTGGCAATAATCTGACATTTTGCAATGCTTTGGGTTAACAATATTGCAGCTAAACTCCATATTTTTGCAAACGATACGAAACTGAATGTTGAGTAAATCAATATATGGATAAATAACATGAATTTCATAAATTGATTTTATATTTTGAGATAACCCTTGAGTGGGATAAGGGCGTGCTTCTCACATTCTGCAAGCTTATAAGCATTCTATTTTCTAATTTATACAGAATGACAGGTTGAGAAGCCTTTACAATCCACTTCGATTGTTGTCCACGTTCGTCAGCAAATCGAGGAGAACACTGCTCAAGGAAATATAGGTGGTTATATCGAGATTGTATTGAATGATTTGCCAAAATTCAATATTTCCCCTGTAATTTCTAATTCGTAGGCTGCACGGGATTTAGATTTAATTTAACTCATATATCTTCAAAGTCAGTCTTGGTCTGGGAAGGAAAATTAACTACATCGTCACGACTTTTCTGACATCTTCCATGCAAATTGAACTTTGAACCATAAATCATGTTGGTTTACACAGCCCCTTTGTAATCAGACCATCCAAGTAGGGTTTTGTCGCCTTCAGAAGGCACATTTATCGATTGGAATGTGAAAAATTTATCACATGGTTTATTTGTGTCAATGACGTACCTCGTTGGGAATGCGTCATTTCGATCTATATTTTCATATTTCCTCCATTAAAATAATGGACCTGTTAAGCTCCGTTCATCTAGTCTATATTTTTGTTGGAATTTGATTATATTTAGATAATATGATTTTATGGAACGGGGATGAGACTTATTGGAAACGGAACAAATTGATCCACGTGTTGGTAGCCCTCTTAAACGTGAATCGTCAAGCTTGGTTTTATCTTTTCTGGCACCCATTCTTTTCAGATTTCCCATATTGTGCACATGCATATGGTCCAGTTGTGGTCCGTTTGTTTTTAACATGGCCGATTCAACAGTGTAGCATATTTTATGGTAGGTCTTGAGTATAATGCGATTTCCATTGTACACCTGTCCAAATTTAAGATTATACGCTTGTTAATTAAAATTCGATGTAATTTTGCTGGCTGATTTTAGACAACGTGGGCTATCTTCATTCGTTTTTACGTTCATTCATTCATTCATTCACAGAATTTCAACAATATTTGTCGATATGAAATGTGTGCCTACCCTACAGACTATTGTCTGGTGTATCCTTCTAATTTTATAGCTTGTGTTACCATTGTTGGGGACACAAATTTATTAGATATTTATCTGATTGGAAAGGAATTTAAAAAGCAAAGTAAACATTGAATCATTTACGATATAACGCATTATTGGCATAGAGATAAACACCCACATGCATGTCTCGAAAACAGGATTAAACCCTTAAAATTCAAACGAAAAAGATGGCAGTTCCATGCGCCTAAAGGTGTATGCCAAACATGCCGCCTGATATCCTTTACAACTGATTACAAATTTAATTTTTGGTAAAATTTGTTAACCCTTCCTACCACGACGTAATCAACATCATCAGCAACATTGTCATCATCCTGGCGAGGCCGCTAACGATGTTTATCTCTCCTACGAGCACAACCACCAGATACAGCGAATGCGAGAACTGTTGTGGCGATATCTTTTCATGTCTGACATTGCATGACGTCGTCAATGTTTTTGTGTGTTGATTCGAAGTTGTATTTGTGTGTCAGTCGTACACAGGGCTACGCCCGTCTCTTGTCGCTCACGAAAGTAAAGGTAACAATGGCAACAACATGC
>JAHXMU010000826.1:591451-650180 GCA_019455685.1 Philornis downsi
GTATATGTGCTATCACAAAAGACAGTGGTTTCGGTAGCCTAAATTGTCAACTAGCTTATACCAGGGAACCAGAGTTCACAACAGCAAAATTGAATTAATTACACTTTTTAACGTAACAATTCTGTGGGCGGAATCGTGATGGAACCATTTCCCGTCATTGTTGTGTGATGTTTTATTACAAGGATGAATTACTAAGTAAAATTTTCCAGATTTTAATATCTGCTAAGCACGTAAATGTACCGATCCTGGGAAAGCACTTCTAATGGTATTGCTAACATATCTAATTACCACATTTACTATGTTTTTCTAAGTTTTCCAATGTTGGATTGAGGAATTTTCAATAATTTACAGAACATTCAAAAACGATTATGACCGATGCCAGATTCTTGATTTTTTATGAGTCAACCAATGCTACATTACAGAATGTGTAGCTTCCCTTGTGTTAGAATTATTACTCAGTATTTTCTTTATTTTCAACCATTATTTGCTTTTTAAACAAAAAAACAAAACCAAAAAACTGATTTAAATAAATATTTTTGACTAATCCATGCCTCTGGGAGGGAGGGCACGCTCCTTTAACTTTATTTTTTTTTTTAATTTTTTTTTTTTTTTATTTTGTTAAAAAACGCTAATTTCTGCCGAATACGTTCATAGTTTTCAAAACCGGTTTAGATTTAAATTATTTTTATGATGAAATTTTTGGGTCCAATCACAATGACAGCATGCTGAACAAAATCTCGGTCTGGCACCTACGCAATGGTCCATCTTTAGAGCTTCCGAACCTTTGTCACGATTTACCCAGCAGCTCGCGAAATGCTTTTTGAATTTTATATACATGTAGGAAATATTGCATAAAGATACGCGGTACTCGTAAGTAAGTTCTTCTGTTCCCTCTAACACATTGCACAAGTTCGTGTAGATTTTGAATTTGATTATGATGCAAATTTCAGAAATATTGATTAGTAGCGCACAAATATCTTCTGCGTATTTAAACATTGATGGTTTGAAAAGGGAGTGTAGTCGAGGATTTTTCTAATGTTCGGGTAGTTGTTTGTTTGTGTTTACTCTATACAGTGAATCCGCCATTTCTCCCTTTTGTAGGTAATGTATGATTATGTGGAAGTAATCTGAGCTCCCCTATGTTTTTGGGTTGAGTATCCGTTGATCAGTGTGATTCATAAAGTTTTAAGCTTTACTTTACAGAGTAATCAACAAGTCTGATAAGTGTTTCTCAAATTGTGACGTTCGGGGTCGTTGATAAACTGTATGTCCTTTTTGAGTGAGTCAAAAAAGCTCGCTGAATGTGAAAAGCTCTCTCATATCTCTCTCCCGCTAAATTTACAGATCTTGTAACAAGAACGCTTCTAAAAATCGACCACAAAAATCGATTTTTTTCACTACGCAAAAAGTCAATTTCGAATTTTCGTATTCTTCTAAAAAAAACATTTTAATCGACTAACGAAAAAAAGTTTTTTGCTCTCATGCAATGCTGATAAAAAGCTTGCGGCTAATTTTGGGGAAGCAACAACAATAAATACCAAAGAATTCCAACCAAATCACAGTGCATCACATACATATACTTCGAGAACGGAAGAGTAAGCGTGTGTTAGTGTTGAGACTGTATAGTATTTGAATTTATATTAAATTTGATATAACTTCTGTTGTTGATTTTTCTTTTTGAAGAGTTTACCGAAACGTTTTCGGCTGTATTGGATGACTGAAGCTTCGTTTTTGCTGTGCGTTATATCCACTGCGCTGAGCTATGAAAGTTACCTATTCATTATTTTAGTATTCCCTGTTCAGTTTTGTTGTTGTTGTTGTTGACAGTTAATTGTTCTTTTATTTTGTTATTATTCCAACTTTTCGTAATGTTTTTTCATCTATTCTTCCTTTCGTTACTTTTGCTCTGACGTAGAAAAAAAGAGTATTTCCACACTCTCTCCTCCACCTTCATTCTTCATCATCCTGCCATGCAAATTTATAAGCATTCGATTTTTACAACATCACTTGATTCATTGCACATTCATCGCGATTTTATTGCAAGAATCCTTTGCTCACTTTCTCTGTTAATACGCCAATGGCAGCCCGTGTAATGTGTCATTTCGAACAATCAATTCACAACTGCATTCAGTCTAATGGTAATCCATCAATTGGGACATTGCATTGTGTCAGTCGCTTCACTGCTGAAACTAATGGTGCAATTATAATTCACATTTCACTTTTTTGCCACTAAATGTTGCAGTTGCTTAATTGACAATTTGTCCGAGAACTTGAAGAAAGCGGTAAGCGGCAACCAAAACAATTAAAAAGAAAAATTGACACAGCAACTTTATTCGAATACTTTAGTGTTAAGATCTCAACTTAATTTAATTATGTTTTTAGATCTTCCACATTTTGTAAATATTTAATCCGACTTCTGATTATTCATATTAATTCTGGCCTTTGTCTCACTACAATTCTTTTTGCTTTAATAATCCTTTGGTGAAACTTTAGTATTCAAACCTGCATGAATTAATATAAATTTTCGATATACAGTCAAAGTCATAATTATTTACATATAGTACACAAAGTAAATTATTTTTTTTAATTTAGCAAGCATTATAATGCAATATAAACTGCAAAAAAATTGAATTAGTGTGGTTGACAAATTAAGGATTACAGAAGGACAATAAAATTTCAACAAATCGATCAATTCGTATGGAGGCTAATAAAAGAGAGTGCAGTCCACTTTTCTTCCTCAGAACTTAGTATTTTGAATTTAACTGAATTCATTATAACTGCTTCAAATAAAATATATATTTCCGTTCCGGTAATTTTGATGTCAAAAACACACCACGCAATGTGTTTAAAATCCTGTCGTCTCAGGCATTCAGGAAATACTTTTCACCACAATATGAGGATTGTGGTTACGAGAAGGAAAGTCAAGGGAATTTGACTTGTGTTGATACACCGGTAAGTGGAGGGTACTTGCCTTGATCGTTTCTTTGGGTAAATGGAGAATTTACTTAAGATTTTTCTGTAAAAACTTACATTTATTATAGAGATTTGTGAGTTGCTCTGTCTTTGATGAGGATCTCGAGAAAAAGAGGCCGAGTCACCGTGATCTTGTACCACGAAACTTCGGTTTTATTTTCGACGAGTTTATGTTAAAGATAAAGAGCAATAATTGCCATATGACTAAAAAATATTTTACCATTCATGGTAGTATGATTAAGTATGAAAGTACAATGCATTTTGTACATCTAGATAATGCATTATGTATGATTTTTTAATTCAAAAATATGTATGGAAATTCATATTAGCAGATAATATATTTCAGTTGATGAGAATAAAAAAAAGGAATTATTGAACGGTATGTAATCCGTTCAACACAATGCACGATTGAATAATGGGGATAGATAGAATAAGTCCGATCGTCATGGGAGCACTGTTTCGATTGCCCAGGAGTGGGTTAACGCCAAAAAAAACCTCCTGGACTAAACTTTCATCTACGAACTACTGCTGAATCGCAACTAAATCACACATTTCTGAAGCGAATGGTGACTGACGGTGAAAAGTGCGTCACATACGTCACATATGTTGTTGTGTATTTGATGCGATTGGTAGGGAATCACCAACTATGAGCTGCTCTCCTGCGGTGAAGCTCTTAATTTGGACGTGTACTATCAGAGTTCTGTACTATTAGACCAACTGAAGGAAGCAATCGCCCAGAAGCTGCCGATGTTGGCCACGGGCTTGGTTGAGAGATTCTCATGCTTTCACTTTTTTGTGCGGATCTGACAATAACTGATTAAAACCAGTTTTTTTCTATGACGAATGATTTTGCTAGTGAAAAATTCGCCTCAAGAGAGGCTTGTGAAAATCAATTGTCCCAGTTTTTGCCAATAGGAATGAGAATTTCATATAGATGAGGGATGAGGAGGCACATAGAACAGCCTTTGGCCACAAGTTATTGCACAAAATATATGCTAAATAAAGCTTTCAATGTCATGTAGGAATAATACCTTTCGGTTTGCTACAACTTGTAGTATATAAATTGCTTTGTAAAAAAAATTACATGTATCTCCATTGCTATTTCCACTCTTTTCATAGGATCATATTTGACGAAAACTGCGGAAAATAATGACAAAAAACTATTATAAATAAAAAGTATTTACATACCTTCATCACCCTCAAAATTATTTGCAAATCGTCATAAGTTCAATCCAGAGTCTGTATTTCGGGTAACCACAACCATGAAATGGTTAACGTGAAATCATGTTTCTGCAAAATGAGCCCTGATTAGAGTATTATAAGTCGAAGACAGTCAACAAGTTATTAGTTCCCCAATTTGCCCCAATTATGGACTTGATTGTAATGAAAGTCTGAAAATTTATTTCAGATTAAAAATAAATTTCATTGGAAAAATAAGCTAAGTCTATGTATGAACAAGAAGGTTATGTTTTAGCAACGCCTACTTATCTTGCACAAATTGGTACATCATCCACGACACTCTTGGCCTCCACCCGTGGTGAGACTTCCGACTCGGATGGAATTTTACCGCTTGTTTCCTTTTTGTTATCAATGAATGGTAACGATAACCGACGCTCAGGCTCATGTTTGACTTTTGTGTGTTGTTCTTAAAACTCCACGGTAAAATTTACAAACGTTTATGAAATGAGGTGACCGGCCATGGTTCAACATAATCCTCGCGACTGTCGTTCATATGGTCGTGGGTTCGATCCCAACCATCTAACTTTCTTTAAGTGGCGTTCACTTCTATGTGCCAGAAAACACTTCGAGTAGTCAACAAATCTTGTTTCAGTGATTTTAAAAATATGTAGAATCGCGTATCACCCACTTTTTGACGGGATGCGTTATTTTCTAAATCGGGAACACATGTATCAGCTCCTGTATTTATACCTCTAATAGTTCATGAGATATGGCCACCTTAATTGTTAAGTTCTTTGGACGGTGTTACTACGTAATGTTGACCTAGCTTATGATTTCGATTTCTTTTTGTTCGGACATATTTCTTTTTGTATTAATGCCATGTGCATCAAATCGCAACACTGTACCTATAATAGTTTACAAGGGTTTGTCGTTTTTAAGTCGTGTGGACGGTGCCAAAGCTAACTTTTTGTAATCTTAACACAATACGGCATACGAGTATGACAATTTTGTGATTGATTGTGGTGTGATTCATGGCGGTCTGTCGGTTTTAAAAGGGGAAGGCACAACACTTACTTTTTATTTCATGATATTCATTTTTATACCTGTAGCATAACCACCAAATCTCTTCTGTAAAGCTCCAATACTTCATTAGATATGGTCGTTCAAAATTATTATTTGCATGGGTGGTGCCGGGCACTTTTGTTCCATCAAGACCTAATATAGCCTATGATTCCTTCCTCGGCGACAAAAATATGCTGTAAAAGTTTAATGACAATCGGTCCATTAATTTAGACGCGTGTTTGGAACAAAGCCACAATTATAACAACATACGAACGTTCAATTTTATATTATATATGAATAAGACTTATATAATATTTCAAATCTGTCCGATCACAAGAACAAAAATTAAAAAATATTGAAAAAGATGTGTTCAATCAATTGGATTCAATTTTTGGTCTCTAAAGGGCGATTTCGCCCACCGGTGGTCTGTATATACGTATAAGAAGACAAAATGTCACCACGTAATTGATCATGTCAGAAACATCGTCAGTTCTTCCTGATGCAAATTCGATGTAACCTCCCTCTTTCATCAGACATGCGAATGAACAGACGGACAGAATTTCTTAGATCGCCTTGAATCTTTACGTCGATCAGAAATATATGACATATGGAAATTTTTAATGTTCTTGTGGAACAAGGATATCTTGAATTGGTAAATATATTACAAACGCGATATCACAAAATATTTGTTTTTCTTATGCACAATTAACAAATACCTCCATTTGTTGTCAATAACATGTTCAAGTTTCAGAATAGAAACGTTGTCGCTTCAGGCGAACTGAATATTATAATGGAAATTATTACAATTTTAATTCTTTGCAATGTAAATTTGTGGAATATTTGTATATCTCTGTTTCTGAAATTTCTGAAAGCACATTCTACATATTAAGACCCCTCAGAAAATGCATTCAGACTTTTGACAAAAGACAAGAAAGACGTACTTTGTCAGACGCTATTGTAATTGCAAACTACCTATATATGAAAATATTATGTAAATTTATTTCTAGATTATTTCTGCATTTATTACTAATACTCCACTCTAGGTGGAACTTCAATCCATTCTACTTTCGCTTTTATTCAGCCAACTAAATTCTCAAATCAAGGATAATGATATTACAATCAGGAAATTGTTGAATTGATTGCGAAAAACACATTTCATATCAGCCACATCTGATGCTCATGGTACATTTTATATTCAATAAAGTGGATATGTATGAAGAACGATTTTTTTACAAATGTATATAAATTGTATACATCAAGAGCAAAGGACTGTCGTCGGCTCGAAATGATTTCAGATCAGACAGAGTCATAGATATTTTACATAACTACGTTCATGCATTTTCAACAGACGCTCATACATAGACAGACTTGCATACAGGTATGTATGTACATATGTATGTACTTGTACGAGTATATGCGTTTTATATATTACATTTTGTAACTAAAATTAGAACACTTTTACCAACCATTCGACCGACACGGCAGACCGACCCAGCAACTACAACCACCAGAACTTCAATTAACCCAATTAATGAATGAGGGGGCTGTGAATGAATGAAATGGACGATGCCAAGGAAGCAGTGGACGACGTCAGAAGGCAATAGATGGCGGTAGAATGAAATGCCGCAAAACAAGATGATGATGATGACGATGATGACGGGGACGATGACGATGACGATGACGATGGCGATGTTGCAAGAGCAGAGCAGAAACCTAATTACATTCTGAAGCGCATGAACAGCTGATTTGCAAATTGAGCTCGTAATACTGCCGTACTGCCAGATGAATGTCTATCTGTCTGTCCGCCGGGTCAAGTGGTCTCTGACTCTGTCCGTCCATCCGGCTTAATGCCACGATATCTGTCGGGGCCATTGAGGGGGTGAGAAAGAAAGTGAGCGACTGAGTGAGTTGAATATATGCAAACAATTACAACAGATGAAGGTCTATGGGGAGACCAAAGACCAAAGTGAAATTTAAAGCTTTATGTTTTAATGACCTTGAAATGGAGAAACTCAACAGGAAGCACAGAAAATGGAAGACAGCGGCAAGTCGACAGCAAAACAACAAAAAACATACTACAACTACTTCGAATAACTAAAAGCAAAACAAAAGAACAAATTTTTGTGGAAACATTTACACACACACACAACCAAATAGGGAATGACATTTGAGCATGTAAGTGTTTGAGTAGGACCCACAAATCATCGTCATTAAAAGTGATATAAAAATCAAAGTCATAGACGTTAATAGCCTGGGCAATGGACAAGATGCGATGGCGAACGACAAGGACTAATAATAACTACACTCGTAACAGGTGTGGGGACGCAAACATCGGCTTCTACTGGAAACCACGCAAACGGAAGTCAATGAACTGTTGTTGAACTATTCGTGTTTGTAAGACCACAACAGAAAATACTCGCACTCCCATACCTACTTGGGAATTTAAGTTTGAAGTTGTGGGCAACACTACGTTTTAGGAAATGTAAGGAAAGTATGTTGTAGGCGACAACATAAAATGGCGACAGCACAGTATCGTGGAACCAAATAAATGAAATAAGATATTTTGAAAGACATACATAATATGCTTTAAAATGATTCACAATGAGCCTTAAAACTGTCAAAATTTTGAAAAAAAAAACAAGCGTCCAGACGCAAAATTAGACAGGCGATAAAAATTTGCCATATATAAACACCACCATGGTGTGATGGTGAATACAAAACCATAAACTGAAACATTTATATCCCTTTCTCTTTCTTATTTTCATTTTATTTCCAAATTTATTTCACAATTTTTGCTTTTAATCGTATAAATTTTTCTGTAAAAATCGTTGATGATACTAAAAATTTTGAATTTTTGTTACCTAATCATAAAGACGTTCAGGAAAAACTTCAAAGCCAAAATGCTAAGATCTTTGTAGCAAAATGAGGTATCACTCATTATGCCAGCATGACGAGCAATGATGGCTTCTAAAGTATTTGAAAACGAAAAAATGTCTATCGATTTATGTTAAGCTGGTTTTTTTCAAAACCGTATTTTCTAATAATCAGTTCAACCGGAGTTTTCGCTTATTCTAATCGGATTGTAAAAAAAAATACATAAATGTGTTGACTTTGTGTTGAACAAATCAATACTGATATCAATTCAATCATTGTAATAAATTTGTTGATCATGGGCAACTATTTATATTGTTTATGGACAACTAATGGATGACCAAATTAAGATCGCAAATTTTTTATACATCAAACCCACTAATTTTCTTTCTAGATTTACGCCAAAATTGTTACTTATATTCAATATGCATATGTATTGGAATTATTTATAGTTATTAAATAATTGATGGATCAATTCAGGATACGTTCCGCTCATTATCTTTGTAGCCAATTTCTGGTTAAAAGCTTCGCAAGTTACACCTCCAAAAATCTGCAAATTGGATTGGTTTTCGGTTTAGATATGGCTTTGGGATTTTTTTTTAAACAAAAATGTTGTTGTAGTTACCATTAATGAAAAACGCTACAGAAGCATGATTACTGATTTGTTCTGGTACGAATTAAATGATTTCCACATAGACGATATGTGGTTCCAACAGGGCAGTGCAGCATATAATCAATTTATTGAATGAAATCTTCAATGACCACCTAATCTCAATATGTAATATGGACTGTTGAACTATTTGGATTTTTGTAAAGAAAATGATTTGCTACAATAAATCATAAATACTCATTCGCCCTAACAATCCTATTTTTGTCATTGATAAAATAAATGCAGATTTATGTAGGAGAGTGGCTAGAAATTGGTGTTCCATAATCCAATCTGTAAAAAAATCTAAAACAAGCAATTGGCATGAAATCATTTTAAACAAAAATGTCATGAACTAATATCGTACATAGAAACAAAAATCGTTGATATCTTTTACCATTCTAATTTTACTTCAGACTCAAAATGGATATCTCTTTTTTAATCATCATTTATAACACAGACAACTATTTACTATTACTAACAGTATCGTGGATACTCATAATGCCCAACTATGTATTTATATTTTCAGACTGTTATCGGTAGTTTGAAGACAAATTCATAATCTTTCCTGTTATTATTAGAGAACAGCATAATTTTTCCCAAAAAGAGACACTTCATGCAGCATGGCAAAATATTTATGCATCAATATTTAACATATATATTCATTATGTAATTGGGATATCACAATTATATTCAGGACAAAAAAAATCATAACCAAAATGTTACAGAATACAAAATCAGTACAAGTATAATTTTTTGGAATAGATCAAAATATATGAATTTTTTTGTTATTTTAAACAATGTTTTTTTTTACATTATGAGAAGTACCGGACAAAGTAGTAGTGTGGAAAGACGGCCAAAGGATTAGTACTCGTGACTACCAAGTATGGCCAAGTCTTCTAATCCTGATACAGCCACGTATCTTCAAATACTTGAAGTAATCGAGCAATCAACAGGTCTAATATCAAAATTGACATTGAACAATACGTGGCAGCGGTAAATAAACGGGTATTAAATACGGCTCAAATTTCACATTGACACGAGACATTTTTATGATTTTTCTGTGCCTGAAAGAATACAAAATTGCATTACTAAATTTTTGACTTTTGTTAATTTTTTTAAGACAATGTCCCAAATTTAATTCAGTTTTTTGGACATTCGGGCAGAAATACGTAAAACTTATTTCAAATAAACTACAAAATATGGAATTTCAATGAATCTAACAACGATGGTGTTTGAGCCAATATAGTGCGATTTTCATGTCCACGCCAGACACGATTAAGAAAATCCACAAAATGATATTGGGTGATCGCCGGCTGAAGGTGCGTGACCTAGCTGAAATTATAGGCATTTCAAAAAGTGCATCGTACATCGTATATACTGAAGATTTAAATATGAGAAATCTGTTCAATAGATCAAAAACAGCATGGTGAAGATGTTTCCATAGAGTGTTTGGTGATGTTTTTATCGGATTATTTTTATTGATTATCTTCAAAGAGGAAAAACCGTCACTGACGAATATTATGCTAATTTATTGTAGCGTTTGGGTGATGAAATTATGGCAAAAAAGGCCGCATTTGGCGAAAAAGAAAGTGTTGTTTCATCAAGACAATGCTTCAATTCAGATTTAGCTTCCCCGGACCACTTTCTGTTTCCAAACTTGAAAAATGGATCGGTGGTGAAAGGTTTGCCAACAATGAAGAGATGGAGTGTGCAGTTGATGGCTATTTTAAGGAGTTTGGCAGTTCTTACTATAAACAGGGTATAAAAGCTATTGGATATCGCTAGTTTTGGGACCGCCCTGGTTCCGGTAACAGCCACCTACCATTATTTAAGCGGTAGTCACTTCGACGTGTCTGGCAAATACTTCGAGAATTGGAGTAATCGACATGTTTGGTAAGTGATTCTCAAGCTGTGACGTTCAGAATCGTCGTTAAATTGCACGTCCCGTAGAGTCTTAAAATATAATGGGTTTAAGTTCACATATTTTACTCATGCAAGAGATGTAATGATAAATACTTTTCTAAACTAAAACTATAAAAAAACACTATAAAAATATTAAAAAATATTACAAAAAGAACTCTAATTCCCATAGTTCTTTAGTTTTGTTGTTGTTGGTGTATTTTTTTAAGATATCTCATTAACCCCTTCATTCACGGGAATATGTTTACTAAATTTCGGATGAATTATACCGCATTTAGAGCAATTGATATTGAATATGAATCAGCAGTATAGCAGTTAGCAGGGAACGTGTGGTTAACCGATCGTTTTTTTTTCAAATTTTACACGCATCTTTATGATGCAATACAATTGAGAAAAATCTAAGTAACTGCCTGAAAACTATAAAGCTAACTATTTATGCTCATATATCGGTCATTTGTGCGGGGGTACCAGAAGAGATGAATGCATGCAGCCCATGCTGCCAAGTTTCATAACGATTTACGGCATTAAATCGTGGCAAGTAGACGGACATCATCCAATCGGGATGATGCCTTCGGGAAAAGGTATAAAAACGAATTGGCAATATTGTCGCACCAAGTCATATTTAATAATTATCGGTTCTTTCAAACCGGATATGTCGCTATATGCAACAATTAGTTTGATTCTGAGAAACGAATACAAAAACTAGTATCAAGCTGAGTAACAGATTGCCTTTTCTTCTGCGCTCGACCGCCTCTATTTCAGAAGTTCAGTGCGCACGTCACAATGTTACCGATGTGTACATCAAATATTCAAAATTTATGACTCACATTGATATATTAATTCCAAACATGTTATTGAGTTCTCTAGGGAATATACGATATGAGCAATTTCTTTTTACGGAACCATCAGTTGTTCTATTTTGAATAATTTTGCACTGTGTCAATCCTAAATATACTGGAAACTGTGAAATTTGGACAACGAAAATACTCACCATAAACCGTATTCCTTACTCGTCCATTATGTGGTCGTATTTGTTTGTATTCTGCTCTGAATGTCCAATTTGGGTTCGATCACAATCAATATCTTTTGGATACGGATATTAGAATATTTATTATTCATAATATTGATATGCAATTTCTTAATAAAAACCCATTTCATTCTATAAAGAAAGCCTCAAATAGACCGCTTAAATCGAGTAACGGAAAACAGTTTTTTCTTTTAAAAATAAAATTTTTTTCAGTAACTCGAGATTTGCACAATTCAGTCTAATTATCGACCGAAACATGTAAATTTCACCAAAAAGGGTCAAAACAATGGAGTCAAATTTTTATTTATTTTTGTTTAGACAGGATTGAACATAGAAATTTTGCCACACCATACTGTTGTACAGATGGAAATTTTAAATACTAAATTATAAATCTCCAAATGTTAAATAAATCGAACAATTAATGTTCAGAAACGCATAATCTGGATTAGATCCAAAAAAAAATAATTATAATTGTTTTCTTTCAAATCAAAACTATATTGCAATTCCTGTTTAACGTAGAAAAATTTGAAACCGAGTTAAGAGTTTGGAAAAAATTTGTATTGCCTCAATGTTTTTGATTCCATGCTAATGGAAAAACAAAAAAAAAGTTCCATTATATGCTCGTATTTGTTTGTATTCTGCTCTGAATGTCCAATTTGGGTTCAATTACAATCGATATCTTTTGGATATGGATATTAGAATATTTATTGTTCATGATATTGATACGCAATTTCCTAATAAAAACGCATTTCATTCTATAAAGAAAGCCTCAAATAGACCCCTTAAATTGAGTAACGGAAAACAGTTTTTTCTTTTAAAAATAAGATTTTTTTCAGTAACTCGAGATTTGCACAATTCAGTCTAATTATCGACCGAAACATGTAAATTTCACCAAAAAGGGTCAAAACAATGGAGTCAAATTTTTATTTATTTTTGTTTAGACAGGATTGAACATAGAAATCTTGCCACACCATACTGTTGTACAGATGGAAATGTTAAATACTGAATTATAAATCTCCAAATGTTAAATAAATCTAAGCACAGCAAACTTATTTCATTAGATAAAAAGGGATCACAATTAATGTTCAGAAACGCATAATCTGGGTTAGATCCAAAAAAAAAAATAATTATAATTGTTTTCTTTCAAATCAAAACAATATTGCAATTCCTGTTTAACGTAGAAAAATTTGAAACCGAGTTAAGAGTTTGGAAAAAAATTTGTATTGCCTCAATGTTTTTGATTCCATTTAAACGTTACTTCTACAAATGTGCTAATGGAAAAACAAAAAAAAAGTTTAAAGTTTGAATTGAGGGACGGAGAATGTGTAAATTTGGACAAAATATAAGGGGACGATATCATTTTTTGCCTGAACCGTTCCCGTTTGAATAACGCAACTATGCACGGAATCGTTCAGTTTGTATTACATTTTAATTAGAATTGCCAAAAATAAGACAATAGAAAAGGAATTACCATTTCTAGAAAGGATATCTGTCTAATGGTTTTCAAATCGATAATTAAATTCCAGAATAATTGTGAAACAAAACATTAATTGGTGTATTTGTGTCCCAATACGTATCATTTTGCCTTAGATGTACAGCTTTCACTAGATTTGCTCAAAAAACGTTGACGTAGACGTTCGGTAAAAATTTGGGAAAATTTATTGAGAAAAAGTAGTAAAAATACTTTCATTGACGAAATCGCAAAAAATTAGCAAATAAAAACAAAAAAAAAAATAAATAACAACAGAGATTGGATTGTATTATGTATTCCGGAAAAAATGTAGCCGATTTTTCGTATTTCAATCATCTTTATTTTATATACTTTTCTAAGGTTTACATCAAAAGTAACTAAATTATTTTTGTCATTAGGAAAATACATTACATTTTGCCCTTTTTAATACATTACATTTTGCCCTCGCTAAAGTTCGAGAACGGTTGGACCGATTTGGCTCATTTTGGTCTTAAATTATTGGTAGAGTATTCCGGAATTCATTTTGAAGGCAAAACAACGTCTGCCGGGCCAGCTAGTAACAAATATTTTAATACTTCAAAACTAATGCTAAACTAATTCATAATTCATAGATATGTGTTTATATAATGAAATACTTAAATATAAATAACAGTATTTTATTTATTATTATTTTTATAATAAATAATACATTGCTATTGTTAGTAGGTTTAACAATTTTGAGTTTAGATCTTCTTAAAGGATTAGATTCATGTAATACCTTATTATAGCTTTATTTCTTTTTCTTATGGGGCTGATAAATAGTTTCTAAATCTATTATAGGTTCCTCATTTGGAATCGATGGATGATACCCATCTTCTAACTTGAAATCTTAATCTGATTCTTTTGAACAAATTATGGGACATTAAAAAATTTTATATTTAATTTTACTTGAATATGTAAATATTTCAACTTTTCATCTGATAAATATTTTTAATTATTTGAACTCCACGTTCAGCCAAACCATTACTTTGAGAATGATAAGCAGGAGATTTTGTTAATATGATATTAAATAGGTTGAAGAAAACGGTGGTCCCTCATCCGTAACGATTTCAATAGGATAGTCAAATATTCCAAACTATTTTCCATAACTTATAAATAGAATATATTTTGGAATCAAAATATATAAAATCTACATGTACCCTTCAAATGGTCTTCCACATAATGGTCATTTACTTTTAATATTTTATGTAGTTTGACAACTAAAACATTTCAAAACAAAATCTTTTATACGTTCATTTTCCAAGAAGTGGTTTAAAGTCTATTTTAGAATCAATCATAACTAAACTTAGTTGATGACCCTCATTACCTAAAATTTTACTCACATTGACAAGTATTTCAATGGATTATTGGTAACAGAAGTTGACTCTTTTTCTATTAGTTCTAATTTGCAATTTTAAAATAATTCTAAATACTTATCTTTAGAGACAATTGTCATACGAGCCCCTGTGTCTACCTCCATTTCCAATAACTTGCCTTCAACCACCAGCTTCACATTTTTTGCTCCATACACCACTTTGCTATTCACTTTGCATATTGAACCATCACATTTTACATTAGTTATGTTGACTTTTTCTATCATTTCGTTAGCGAGTTCTACATGGCGATTTGCATTTGACCTGCATTCTTATTAAATGTGTCCTTTTTTTGTTACAATGGAAACATACCCAAGATTTACGGAAACATTGATCTGGTTTATGACCTACTTTACCACATTGTGTACATGCTTTTCTTGAAGAACTTTTATTTGTATGTTCAGGATTACGATTGCGTGAGTTACTGCGACATTCTCGTATCGAACAAGTGATATGCAATTCTTTTCTACATATTTCACGTGTTTCATCCTTAGTCATTCCCCAATTTAAAGCTAGTTCACAAGCATTTTGACAGCCAAACTGGATTCTTTTAAAAATTTGGACCTTAATTGGTTGTTCCGAAACCCGCAAACGAATGTATCCCACAGTGCACGGTCAAGGAAAGTACCAAAATTGCACTTCTCAACAGCAGCTTTTAATTCTACGATAAATTATTTAATAATTTTTTTTTTTTTACTCGGCATTATAAAATTTCCAAGATTTTGCAATTCCGTTCACAGAAGGTGCAAAGGATGCAGAAGGATGCAGATCCTTATGACTTTTCTTGCTTGGATCATCTGGAGAAAATTTATTTATTTAATTTTAAATTTTTTCTCCAATTGCCCTCGTAGTAGCCAATTTTCCATATTTGAAATGTCAGTATTTTATATATATTTCTAAGATTTACATCAAAAGTGACTACATTATTTTTGTCATTTATCAAAGTAGTTAATAAGCAAAGAATAAAACAGTTTTAGGAAAATATTCTACAGATTGCAAATGGAAATAAAGTGAATCATTCTGCACGACATTTGGTGAAATGTTGGTATTTTTGCTATTTACATTTCAGATTTCTCTAATAATACAGAGTTATCCATTTGATAGTTTTAAGACCGCCGGTTTGGCAAGGCTATCAGCTGTTAAATACCTGTCACCTGCAGTGTTATTTTGTTTAGTGAAAAGTTTGCCATTTACGAATATGGATATTTTAACAACCGAAGGACTCATGAAAACAGTTAAAACTTTCTACAATGCACTTTTCGTGCATTACGGTGTGATTATGGTCGTTATAATCAACCTACTATGAAAGGAATTGACAAGATTACAAAGAAATTTGAAGAGACTAGAAGCGTTACATACGTGGTCAAGCCTGTGCATTATCACAACGCACGCACTGCCGAAAATATTGCTTCTGTCAGTGAAAGTGTGTCGCATAATCCAAATTTTAATCCAGAGCCCAATGGCCATATGATATTCGACTTTTTTTGGTCTGCAATTGAAGATTATGAACCGGACGATATGTGGTTCCAACAAAACGGTGCCACGAGCCACACAACACGACCGATTTTGGCTTTTTTGCATGAGAAGTTCCCAGAAACCGAATTTCGACATTTTGGCAACGTCAATTGATTGGACGCCGTCAAACTTTTTTGTTCGGCTACGGATAATCTCCAAATGTTAGAGCATTTGAAAACCAACATCCGTCAAGTTATCGCCGAGATACCCCCCGAAATGAGTGAAAAAGTAGTGTAAAACTACCTCAAAAGTTTTCACTGCCGCTACCAACAAATAAAATAAAAGGTTCATCTAAATAAAACCTTGATGTGTGTTTTATATACTTTTAAACCAAAAAAAAAAATAGAAATTATTTTTTAATCCGTTCCATTTAACAACAAGAATTGACTTTACATGTTTTATATAAAACCAGAGAATTTACATTTTATCTGGCTGAGCAGACTGTCAAATAATTTTCAACAATTACTTGTATTTCGAAGATTTCGGATATTTTTGTGATCTCTGCAGATTACGTATCCTCTTTAGCATAAATATCGGATATTTGCTGGATTTAAATGAAATGAAATGTACGGAACAGTCCATTTCATATTTGTTTTAAGTTAATTTTTATGAAAGATTTGAGAGTTGCTTTGCGTTGCCCAAGTAATTCAAATTACAAACCAATAGAGGTAATTAATTTCAAAATTTATTCTGCAAATTGTATTTTTTTTTTTTTTTTTTTTTTGTTTTTTTGCAATAACTTTTACAATTGTTGATGGTTTCAAAGTCTGAGTTGCGACCATGAAGAGCAATCAGAAATTGAGATGGTTTTAATGTTCAAAACATTTGCTCAATATTTAGCATTACAATTACGTTTTATTAATAATTAATGCTTACTACTAAAAAAATTTAAATAATATAAAGGGACATGAAACTCTCAGTTTTAAGGGACGCAAAGCGGATTTACAATGGTTTATATTCAAGACCCTCTACTTGATATTTGCCCAAAATTAAAATGTTATTAATGACAAAATTCTTCCCGATGTCATCCACGTTTCCGACATCAGTTTTGGATGTGCTAAGAGAAGCGCAGAGCTATCTTTATCTTACATATGGATAGCTGGTAGACGCGATAACGGCCGTGAATCTTTATGTAGCTTCGAAAATTGTCACAGCCTAATATTTTGTAAGATCTTAGCCGGGGACTGTAAATGGATTATGTCGAGCCACTTCTGCCGGTATCTCCCACTCAAATTCACCGAGTTTTTGAAATGCAATCCATTTCCAGCAACTGTATATTGATAAACTGCAGTAACTTAAATAGAATTTGAAAAAATTGATGATTGAACGTACCCTTAAAGCGTCTTCCAAGCAAATGATCCATTACGTTTCTGCATTTTTAGTTACACTCATTTGCACTAAATTTAGTCCAATTTGGTAGACAGTAAGCGCTTGCCCAAGTAGAGTCTGAGAGTGGTAACCAAGTGCATTGCCATACCCCTTTTAGTACCTCCCATACAAATTAACCTATTATCAGATATTCAATCATTCCTCTGCAATTTTTAACTACTAGGTTGTAATAGTCTAAATTTTTATCCGTAATATTTAAATTTAATTGTTTAAAAAACTTGGTCAAATCAATTCAGAAATTTCTGTATTGGGTATCCCGTCATTCTTTCTGTTTCTGCATGGGTTTTACTTGATTAAACAGCTTTCTTGTTAATCAAATGCTTCGATTACAAAAATAAATTTAACAGATTTATAAATACCGCAATTTTCTCATAATTTACTAGATTTATGCGGTAATTTGTACATAAAGGCATCAATAGTAATCGTTACAGCCCCTTCTGCTGTAATTTATTAAGGCTTCAGAAAGCAAATTTTCGCAGCAAAAGTAGTTTAAAAGCCATAAACAAGTTTTTAATAAACTGGCTCTAAATATTTGATTTTACCATGGCCAGTGTTTTCGACGATATAATTCTATACTGAGGTTTAAGTCAGGTTTAGGTCAACTAGGTCGTAGTCGCGCGAAATATTAAAACTAATACAATTTGAAGTTACTCCAGTGTACCAATTTATAATTAAAGTTACAAGAATGATTTTCGATTATGATCGAAAAAAATTCAGCCAAACTGTCGAACGCAAGTTTTGGAAAAGTTATTAGACCAAACTTTTTAAATGCGTTGAAACTTTTCTAGTATCAAATGCTATATATTTTTATCTAAGATGATGGCATGAATTAATAGGATGCTATTTAGTTAATATTTTGAATGATGACAATCACATCGAAAGTAGGCATGCTCAATAATCCCAATTGCTGCAATTTGCCCGTTACTGCAAAATAATTTGACGCCAGAAAGGATATTAGACTTAACTCATTTTTCACAGAAATGTCACATTTTTGTGTATTCCATTAAAAAATATGTTGCCGACATAACGTAAACTTGTTCTACAATTTCTGGCTAGTATTCGGGCTAGAACACAGAATTCCTACATATAGAACTTAAATCTCTTAACAGAAAATCAAAACAAAATGATTGTTTGAATTGTCAAATTGTTTTACTTAATAAAACGCGTGGTTTTTGCTCGAATAAAAATGTATGCAGTCTGGTCTAACACTATCGTTAGACCAACAGAGCCGCCTTTTCTATACCAAAATAACATAAATGGATTTCTATTTAGAAAGAAAAAATCATTTCCATGTAAATTCACACACGACTTCCAGTCTGTTTTGTGTACTATGTGTAAAATGTATTTCAGTAGAATGAATAAATAAAATTGTATTTATTTATTTTATTTTATAGGCATATCTTGGGGTTTTTCCTGAATATTTTGTTGTGTTTCTTTCTAGTTTTACTGTCCGATTACTGCAGAATAACAAAATTAATGGAAGCAGATCTTTGTCATTTTGAGGGATTTCAATGAGTGAAATTCTTCTACAACACATTATTCTTCCTCCAGCTTCCTTCTTAATCCTTGTGACCATTGGAATGGCTCTTTCCCGTATACAAAAACCAACGCCATATTTATACATATCTTAAAAACGGGTAAATGGTCAAAACGCCATTAGCCAAATTCTTTCCTTCTGGATTAATTTTTCCTACTTCCAACATCCAACAGCACGACATTATAAAACATATCCGTGCCACATTTCTGCCACTTATCTTATTTCGACTTTTATTGCCATCAATCAACATTTTTCGACATTCTTATAAATCTTTTTATTTCACTCGAAAACTTGGAACATTTTAATTTTTTCATACATTGTTCGCCTTAATATTTGTCAATTAAGTGCCAAAAATTCGTAAATCAGGGATGCCGTCACTGTCAAATGTTATTAAATCGTTATGATATGCTGACAATATCGTTTTCAATATCATAATTTGCGAGAAATGCCATATATGTTTGACAAATGACGATTTTTATATCTTTGTTCCATGTCTTCTCCGTGCTGTAAATCGTATATCATATTTTCATAGAATACCCCATTGTGTTGATAGGTATTTCCGTAAAAAAATCGCAAACAACTATCTCATACTTATCATAAATATTTACTAATTTTACAATTATGTATATCGAGAAGGTTATATCTTTTCATTATCATAACGATATCGGTTGGTTTATAGTCAAAATAAAAAAGAAGGAGCTAAAACTCAGTACTTTGCATACAATTATGAATATTATCGTTTTTAACTATAACAAGTCGTCCTGAACAATCAATTTACATAAGCATTTACACGATTCAAACCAAATTGAATGAATTTTGGATAATCAACTTGTTAAACTATACTGAATATAATTATTTGTTTCAAAAATGCTAAAAATGTTTGATCGGGAGGGTATATCTAAATACTTTCTGTATTCTTTTAAATTTGTATACGAATACATTAGTATTAAAAGTTATTACATTCGTATTAAAACTAATTTCCCGCTGTTTGCCTATAGATGGCGCCAACTGTAACGGCTAGTTCATTCTGCCATAACCTAAACGTTATGGGCCAAGCTTGGGCATATGGTAAACATACTCCCTCGACATAATAGTGATTTCCTTTTGGCGTTATATTCTTTTGGTTGTGTGAATACGAGTATATATGATTTTGTGCTAAATAATCGCCTTATGCGGAAGTATTGTTTTTCTTTTTTCAATCGAAGAAAACGGCAGCTGATGCTCATCGAGAGTTCTAAAACGTTTACGGAGATGCTGCTTTAAGTGCAACAACATGTCGAGATTGGTTCCGTTCCTTTAAAGACTGTGATTTTGATGTTGACGACCGTTCGCGTAAAAAAAGACAAACAACATTCGAAGACACTAAATTGATGGCATTGCGTGATGGGGATCCGTGTCAGCCCAAGATAGAGCTTGTCTCAGTGATTGATTACAGCAATCCAAAGAAAATGAAATCATGGTGGCCGGGCATGCTTCTACACCATCACCTCCGAATATTCACGCTGTGAAGGTTATGCTCTGTATTTGGTACAACCAAATTATTTATTACGAGCTGTTGAAACCAAGAGGAGCCATCACTGGGGATCGGTATCGACTTTAATTACAATACGCGGAGAGTCACGAAAAAGTGATTCTTCAGCTTGACAACACTCGGCCTTACTTGGCCAAGCTCGGGAAACCCTAACTGGAAATGCAGAAATTGGAAGTCTTATCCCAGCCGCCATATTCTCCAGATGTTGCGCCGTCCAATTATCACTTGTTCCGTTCGATGATGCACGATCTGGCTGAACAGCATTTCCAGTCAAATGAAGACATGAAGGACTGCCTAGATTCGTGTATAGCCTCAAAAGATGACAGCTTTACCACGACGGAATTCGAGCTTTGGTAGGAAAGATGACATTTGGTAGGAAAGAAAGACATTTGTAAAAATATTTTTATAATAAAGTTGCACTTTTATAAAACAAACATAACGTTCTCACATTTTTGCTATTCGATATGTTGTTGGGTACCAATCAATTTTCAATACATCATTACAATGCCGAGTCAGGGATTCAACCAAACTGTTGATAGTTTGCCTACAATTTTTTTGACATTCTGAAGTATAAGCAGCTGTCAGATCGGTATATAGGATTGGAAAATCCACTTGACCACATTGTTTCTACTGTACTGTAATCACTCGATTACAAAATTCGGAAAAGGTTTTATATCATTATTGTATTAAAATCTCTTAAAACCAAGCATATTTTTCTCCAATTATGAGAATAACGATTCCGTTTAACGTATCCTTTATAATACAAATAGTAATATTTAATAAACATTAAACAAAATACTAGACCGTGAATCATCAAAAGGTCCATTAATCAAAATACAACAACAACGAATACAACAACAAAAAATATTTTTATATAACTTTTTTTAAATAGATGCAAATGGTATGGATGGATGGATGTAGCGGAACAAGGCTAGACTTTTTTGAAAAAATGGATTTAACTGCACAATCTGAAAATTTACCAAGTAAGAATTCGGATATTATGCCTAGGATATATTGTCCTTTTTAGTTCTTAATTCTATTGTGCAATTAATTACTGGAAAACGAATCACCCAATTCAATCTCCAATGAAATCGACAAAAATTGTTTTTCTGTACCAGATTCGAATAGATTTTTGTTTTAAAGATTATTTGTTTTTTGTTTTTTTTTTTTTTTTTTTTTTTTTGAATGCCTTTATCAAACCATCATTTTTGTGTTGATCAGTATTAAGAAACCTTGAAAAAAATATGGAATAGCAAGATTGTTTTTTGAAAAATTTCATAGTTGAGGAAAAACTTTCATATATTTGTCCGATTTGCATGCACATGAAAAAATCCATCATGACCTCTTAAACTGTAATTAATTCTATCTAGACCACCTAGTATGTTCTCTTGCAAAATGGATTAAAAGCTAGATGAAACAAAAACAAGTTTCATTTCCTCCACGTATGGCATACAGTACAATACAGTTCGAGAATTTATTTCCAAGTTAAAATTATTTATGACTACTTAAGAAAATATTTTTCGATTTCTTTTACATTATTTTTCAATTAAATAGTATTCTCTCTGATTCACTTTGCATCACAGAGAATACTATCATCCAAAAAATTAGATATTCACCATTTTTGATAGGTTAGGTTAGGTCAGTGTGGCAGTCTGAATAGACAGACTCACTTAGACTGTGGACTGTTGTAATACCACGGAGACTAAAAATGTGGATGTCCCTAGTTTCTCCGTTGAACCATCCTGAGCGCCCCATGAAGCTCAAGCCGGATAATATCTATATCATCCAAATCTCATAGGTACCTAAAGAAATAAGAGCTCAGTGTTCTTTAACGCCTGTTCGCCAGGGCGGGGTAATTGCAGAGGAAGTGGTCTGTGGACTTCTCCTCCTCTTCATCCCCACAACTCCTGTAGAAGCCAGTAGTCACAACCTTTAGTCTCACTGCGTGCCTTCCAATCAGACAGTGTCCCGTCATGATGGACAAATAATGAGACGTCGGGTCTTGATAGCGACAGCAGTGTGTGTGAACGCTTCAGATCTAGGCGAGGCCACATCTGTCTAGATTGATTACAGCTCCGAACAGACGCCCACCTACCATTTACTACTGCCTCATCTTGCAGTAGGAGCTTACAAGTGGCTAGAGGAATGCCCACGGACTCCAATTCGACTGGAGCCAAAAAGGTTGCTCCCAGTTTTGCCAGCGCGTCTTTCCTGCAGTTCCCTGGTATGTCCCTGAGGCACCCACATAAGGTGAATGTTGTAATGCTGAGCCATCTTGTTAAGAGATCTGCGGCATTTCAGGCCTGATGTTGAGTTCAGGAAAACAGAATCCAGGAATTTAATGGTAGCTCAACTTTCAGAGAATATGTTAATCCCATCGCGGTGAGGACGTTATATGTCAGCCATTCTGTCACTTCCCTCATGGCCAAAATTTCGGCCTGATAAACACTACAGTGATACAGGTAGTCTTCTTGCTATACTTAGCCCTAGGTCTTTGGAGTAGGCCCCGGAACCTATCTGAATATTTAATTTTGAGCCGTCAGTGTAGAAGTCGACCAGGAGTTCTACATTGCCACGTATCTCTATATAAGTGTGTGGTACTTCTAGTCAACCAGTGACTCAGCCAGAGTGTAGTCTACACTGTGACCATAACCACTGTTTGACCACTGTGATAGCTTTCTTAATGTTACTGCCGTAGCTGAGGCAATCTGCATACTGATTATGTCCAGGGGTAGTAAATGCAAAATTACATTTAGTGCATCGGATAGAGTGGTGCGAAGCGCACCAGTGGTGCACATACTAGCCATCCTTTGGACCTTGCCCAGTATCTTGCAGCATGTGAACTTCTCAAGAGCCTTCCACGAGTCGATAACGGTCTTGTTCGGATTTTCCCAGAGACCATTTCCCTCGCCCACTTCGTTACAGTGAGAAGGGCCCTTTGAAGAATGTCTCTAAGTGTTTTCAAAAACTTCTCCCTTACTGCTGTTGCCACATCATCTGCGTATGCGGCAACCTTGACACCAGCCTCTTCCAAAGAAAACAGAATGCTGTTCAGAGTGAGGTTATTAAACAGGCCTTCTCTATATGCAGAAAAGCTACCGAAGTATACTCCTTGACGGCGAGTGAACATTCGATGAATCCGACCAAGTCTTGCAGGTCAGTGTAACTTACCCTTGGAGTAAGCACGTTGTCTATCCGACAGCAGCTTCCGGTTCATGTTTGCCCTAAGGCAGCTATCAATGAGTCTCTCCAGGGTTTTGGGTGGTTTTCCGGTCTTTGGGAATAAAGACCACCTTGGTCTCCCTCCACATAGTAGGGATATAAGTTAGGTCGATACAGCCGATATATGTAGAGCCCATCGAACAATGGAATCAGCGTATCAACCACTATTTGTAGTTCACCCGGTGAAATCGTGTCCGATCCGGGTGACTTGAAGGCTTCGTCACGATACTTTCTAATTATATCACAAATTACACATTTGTGAATATTTATTTATTTATAGAGTATATTTTTCACATAGTTTGTTTAAGTCCGTTGTTAAAATCATAAGGATAATGTTTTGATTTTCAAATTTTCACAAAATGTACTTAGCATCATTTTTAAAACTTTTATTAACTGTTATACATATGTATGTATTATAAAACAGAATGAAAAGGATATGGGAAACGACAGAAATAACAATTAACGCTTAAAATGTTGTTTCAAATAACGCACATGGAAAAATGTCATTACCATCGATTAGATTTCATTAGAATTGAAATCGCACCAAACCAGTTGCAAATTTAATATAAAGATTTTCATTGCAGTTAATAATTGTAATGAAATTACCTGAAAACAGTCTAAAACCACTTCATTACAATTGCTTTCAAAAGCAGTAACGAAATTGCCAAACAGCGGTTCACCCAATGTTATGGGCATGCACATTTTAAAGTTGCCACTGTTTGCACAACACTATGAAATTACTCACGTAATGACCGGTCGTGTCGTGATGGTTAGAATACGCATATCATGCATATGATCGTGTGTTCGACCTACAATCACCTATTATTATTTGAATGGTGATCACATCGATGTGTCTGACTAACACTTCGTGTAATCGGCAAGCCATATTAGTAAGTAATTCTCAACCTGACGTTCGGAGTGGTCTTCAACTGTAGGTTCCTTTTAGTGCTTTTAAATAATAAAATTCGTGAGAAGTTCTTCCACATCTTATTCATGGGAATTTGTTTTTTTTTTTTATAAAAGTACTTTGTTTAAAATATATTACATTTGTTCTATTTTCTAATTTATTCATAGCTTCTTTTTAGTGATATTCCCGACTTCCAAAGAAAGACTTTATGAAAGCCAAGCAACGCTATTGGAGCAAAATGTAAAATATTTAAAAATGATTGAAATTGTATATACACTGTGTATCTTATAGTCTCTGGAGGATTAAGAATTTATAATATATCAATACATTCTTCAGAAGCAAATGTGGAAGTTATTTCAAAATTTGTAAACTTTACATCGCATTATTTGATACATTACGATATGCCAGGTTTCAATGTCTCATGATTTTTCGAATCAAAATCATAGAGAAAGCTACTTTTATTTAAAAAAAAACTTGATATTTAGGGTTTAGTTTAAAAACGTTACGTTCAGGTTACGAACGGCCTTTGAAAAGGTCGGAATAATTTCAGAGTTTTCGATTAACGAAAAAAATTAAATTTTGGCTGGCAAAATCAGAATTCTTTTGAAGTCATCTAAGTGGAAATTACGCTACTCTGTTCGTTACTATAACTAGCCCTGTATTTTCTAATAATTAACGATTAATGCATTCCGAACAGAACTTGAACAGAACATAAATTGCAGCCTTTAAAGAGTTAAGCTTGAAAAAATCGCAGCCTTTAAAGAGTTAAGCTTGAAAAAATCACATTGAGCGAACAGTACTTTTTTAGCGAGCCTATAAAATCAATATTTTATCAAACTTGTGGATGTCATTTCAGATTTTACAAAATTTGCAACTAAAGTAGCAATAAAACCATTGGCGTGTGCTGAAATTCATTGATACAGTTTTATACGCCATAGATCGTTTCTAACTGCTCAAAACCATAAATACTTCGAATTGTCTGTCATTGTCTTCTCATGAACGGACATAGACAAATTTGAAACAATTTTGGGAGAATTTGCAAGCATCGTCCTTTTTTATCATACAAACGGAGCCTACGCATGTATGTAATGCGTTTGTACACGCATACATTCAAGGATGTCACCTTCATTCTTCTACTCATTAAATTTTTAGCAAGACAGGAGACAGTGGCAATAAACAACAAACGTTGAGAGAGGGAGCGAGATATGGCTGTGGGGAAACACTGGCAAACAGTCAAACATGACACAAAAATCAAAAGATCAATAAATATAAAAGATGTAAAATGGGAACTTTACACTGACTGAGTTGGCACACCGAAAAATTGCACTGGAGTAATGCGTCCCCTCTCTCTCTCTCTCTCTCTTTCTTATGACTTTGTCATCAGGTGGCAGCAACAGCAATAATTGCTTTTAGGTTCAGCACACAATAAGGTAAGAACAACTCAATGGCCCCAGTACTGTGACAACGGCTGCTGCTTTGTTGTTCATTAGAGAAAAGAACAGCCCACAATTTAGTGGTACACATGCAAGAAATCAAGAACTGCCGACGGATGGAAAACAAACGACTGAACCAGACGTCAACGCGTGGTAGCCAAGGGAAGTGTGCTTTTGGTGTATGTGTGTTTAAGTGCGTCTGTGTGTGCAGTTGCCTCCAACAAGTGCAACCATTTTGTACAACATCAAGGTGATTTCAACTTCGCTGCTGTTGTTGCTTTTTTTCAACTGCTTCTTCAGTAGAAGTAGAAGCAAATTGCATTCATGTGAGAAAAAGGTGGAGGCAGAACCAGTCTTACACTCGCAAATAAAACAAAACACATGAGAAAAAAAGTGACGATCACGACGACAACAATTATTGCCACTGCCACGACTACTTGTTCCAGTTCGTCTGTGTCGGCAACGTTAAGGGAGTCTTCACTGATTTTCCTTGTATTCCGCAGCGAATTTTTGTTTTTGTCTTTATGTTTTGTTTAAGCTTCCGCAAATCCATAAACGTTTAAAAATCGTGACGTTTGTGTTGGTGTATCTCTGTCAGCTGTACTTGAATTTGCTGCCATGATTGCAAAGAGGCAGCAGCAGAAATCTTTAAATTCCACTAAACTGAGCGTCGTTAATAAACTAAACTCGCAAAGAGTATTCCACAAAGAAACTAAACGATATCGCACAAAACACTTTGCATTCGAGATATCCACAATCATATGCGACAACAGTACCAACAACAACAACATGCAGCCGTCGAGTTTTTAATTGGAAGGTGGGGCACCACATGCATACGCACACACACTCGCGCACGTATACTAGCATGCTCCATCTCAGTGAGGGAAAATAGAAACTGTAATGTTGACCCTTCACTACAAAGCGCATGCTCTTTCTCCACCGACGATTGGTCCGCCACGACGCCATTTACAAAAAACATACATTCACACATATCCTCGCACTAGCGCTTTGATCATAATTTTCTAACAATGCCCAAAGAGTAGATATGAGAACTGCTGGCTGCACATAAGTGCAAAAAGAGTACTGCGTTTCGTTTTTACTGAAAGAGTAAGAAAGAGATAGTCGTATGCCTATAAGGAGACAACAACACGTGTTAAATAATTTCGAACTCTGCCACACATGCCCTCACTTCCCCTTCAGAACAACGTTTAGATTCTGAGACAACCATAGTCAAAATGCAAGAGCTTCCTCCCATATTAGACAAGAACGGAGATATAATTGAGTTCGAAAAAAGGTGGCCACACACTACCCCCTTACACATTCATTAGCCTAACATTCTCTTTCTCTCACTCGCACTCGCTCTCTGTAAGTCAATATCTAAAGCGGAAAGAAGCAACAGTGGCCTAACAACATCTCTGTCGTTGCTAATCGGCCGAACAAGCAACGACGGACGACTGCTCAAGCACACAGCTGTGGATACACACCGTGCTAGGCCGGTTTAGTTGTACGTGAGACTTTGCTGCGCTAACGTTATTCTGTAGCTCGCAGATGCTGGAGATTATTTGTGACAGGCAAATGACCGTCGAATACAACCCTGTGTGGTGGTTACCGTAAAAGTTCCGCAAAACGCGCGTAGATTAAAACACACACACTCTCATACGTACACACTTCCTCCCTATGGAAATCTTAAAGCAAAAAGGCAACGCAAAAATCAAAAGAATTTAAGAAATGTTTATTTATCTTTAGTTTGGTTTAGTTCAGTGTTTTTTTTTCTTTTGCGGCATTTGCCAGGTATGAAATTTGCAAGGAAAAAGTGACAGCCGTCAAAATCGGTGAAAAATTAATGCAACACAAATCTGGCAGAGAAACAAAACAAATGTCAGTTTTAAATAAATTAAATCCAGCTGAAATAGAGAAATAGAAAAACACAATCGTTGAAACGAAATAGTAAACGAAAACCCCCTTAAAAAAATTATATGTAAAGAAAGAGTGCCTTAAAACAACTACACAACACAAAAAGTAAAAAGAAAAATAAATAACAAATAGGAAATTGCTCAAAATTTTCCCAATTTAAAACCAAAAGTGAACAACAATAAATTTAACCACAATTATCAAGGATTTGACAAATTCCATCTGTAAACAAACTGGATTTACATTTACAAGAATATTGCTCCGAAACATTCAAAATCAAAGATACAACAATTAAAAATAACCCAACAACTAGCAACATACTTGTGAATCATTTTCATTTGAAAACGCTTGCTGTAAACATAATATATGGTAATGGCAGAGATTGGTGGCCATTTGGCTCACCAGCTTCCCTTGCACAATCACAATCAAACTGGATTACAACCGTCGCTGGTGATGAACCATCACTTGGATTTAGATTGCCATGGACATGATGTGATAAGTAAGTACCGCTAATACTACCTTGTGAGAGAAACAGAAATTTAGGTTTCTAAATAGGAATATGAATATTCGGAGAAAATTTTCCAAAATGTTGCGATTGAAGAATTTTTAATAATCAATTTGCCGACGGCATTTCGTGCTTGGGCGAATTTTTGCCATCTTATTGCTTTCTCTTTGCAAGGCCAAGTTCTCAAGGCAATCGGAATCTCTTGTTTCGAGATTTCATTGCTGTACCTGCTGTTCTTCTTTAATATACATATGAAATGGATGTTATGTTTTTTGCCCAATGACTTCCCTCGAAACAAGTGTTTTGTTTGGCCCTGACAAAACTTTTGGCATCGAAGAAAATTGGAACAACTTCACGTTGTGTTAGATTTGTCAAAATTAGGGCAACTCTAAATTCTGACAAACGAAACCAAAATAATGACATTTGTTGTCATGTGTCAAAAATGTCCAATGCAAAATTTAAAAAAATGTAAAATGTGAATGTAAACCACACTGAAGTAGCGAAGAAATATATGATAGCTGGTTCCACTAACATAGACTGGTGTTACCTTTTCAAATTTCAAAATTTAATTACAGCCAACTAAAAGAATCGTATTTTTCGTGAGAACACTGACAGATTTTTGTTACTTCTATCATCGTATTTCTCAGAATATTAAGCTAAAAAAATTATAATTATTCTATGAATTAAAATCATCCAAGCCTATTAGTAACAAATTCTTGGTCCTTGTTTCAATTATGTAGCATGCTTTAACCTCAAACTGCGACAAGTTATGCAGATCTAACATGCAATTTTGTTCTCTTTTTTTTTAATTTTACTAACATCGTTTCCGTTGTTGAAAACTAATGGCATAATTTTAGATGCCTTAAATAGTGCGGTCTTAAATACTGACGCTTTTTCCAGATGGCCAATGCCGTTCAAATTATTCTTGTGTAATAATTAAAAAAAAAAAATCACTTGTGTTTGGCTCTAGATCGATGTATTAAATCATTAACATTCTTAAATTTGATATTTTCGCAATTTCTGATACTTCATGTCGGACGTGTGTTTTTGTGTGTGTCAGTAGAAACACCCGCTTGCTTAAGGCATTCCATCTGCTTTGCTATGGAATGAGCTTCTTTTCAAATGATCTACTAACATTCCACTTTCTACAAGTATAAGCTTCTGCACAAATAACATTAATCCGATTTCACACTAGATTCCAATTTATAATAATTTTTTGCTGGTAAATCTGAAATCGTCATAATTTCATACTAAATTCAGAACAAACCAAATCTGCAGACAGATCCGTGGCACCAAAAACCTTGTTCCCCCCGCGTTACTGATCATGAGGAAAATATGTTAGGAGGTTATTAAATCTGCACCATTTTATGATGTTTTACAAGATGTTTCGTCTCTGAATTAAGTATCTGTAAGCTAATCGCTTTCGAACAAAACTCCAAAATTCACATTTTGTTGTGGAACTCTTATCCAGACTATTTTTCTATCTATGAATAGATCTTTGAGAACTCATAAATGCATCCTATTTGTTCTTTTTTAAAATAATCGATCTTATTGTTAGATTAATTGGACTTTAGTAGAATTTTTTTTGCGTTTTTCAAGCTATAAAACTTATTAATTTCTAACATTTTTCGTCCGATCATTCATTACAAGATATATTTTCAAATACGATATTTCTTACCTGCTTTGTATTTCAACTTGATTCCAGATAATATTGTGACTTTTACGTTAACAATTATGTTTAAAGTGACCATAAGAACATACTTCTGGGAAATGATGATATTTGTTACTCCAGCAGTCCGATTAATAATATGTTTAATTTAAGAACTATCGGCAGTTTATGCACAAACAAATTGGACAAAAGTGAAACATCAAAGCACAAAACATGATTTAGTTCGCAAAAGATTTAATCTAGAGATGAAATATTTTGTAAATCATCATTAAACAATCCAAATTTGATGTTTAAACTGAGCTGGAAATTCTTCTCTTTTGTATGGACCATGATCCACCTAATTACTACCTTTTAATTAATAATTTTGATATTTTTATAATTATTGGTCAATGATTACCCAAAAATTTTCGAAATTTTCGGTTTCGAGAAACCGAAAAGCAAGTGAATTAACTAAAAATTCCGGAAACGTGGAATTTAGTTTGCGATCCTGAGTGTTCCGGATAATCTTGGTGGTGGAATTTTAAACGCTAATCTGGTGTCTTTCCGATTAAAAATGCATATCTAAAAAAATCGTCGAAACACATAACTATCATATGCAATATTCGAAATTGAAACTGTTTCAATCACATGAAATATATCAATATTGGCCCTGAATAAATTCTGTTGATATTTGTAATGTCAGATCCATTTGACTACATTTCCAAGAACGGCTTCATTGTTTTCCATCATTTGTTCTGAATAATTTTTTGCTGACCTTTGGAGAGAAAAAAACACTAAACAGGCTGAAATTTTATAGCCAAATTCATTACGTTTCTTATATGACAATATTTATTCAAAATCAAATGACTTCCCACTTAACACTGGAGTTCAACTAGAAAACAAAAATTTCGATTTAATTGTTTTCACTGAAAAGATTCTAGAGGATGTTACTAAAAACACCTCATTCGGAATATAAGCAATTTCCATTAATATATCCTTTCATATTAGCCTAAGTATAGTAGTTCTGAGTTATTGAATCGATCACCAATCCAACGACCAATTGTTTACATTTGGATTTTCCAAATAGTTAATTTATTGCAAATTTGTACTTGATCTGTTGTTATGACAGAGTATTTGAGAAAGAAATGGATTTTACAACTTTATGAACGTTCTTTTTACACTCTATATAAGAAACGTATACAGAATAACCAAATATTGAGTTTTTGTTTTATGATAATTACTTATGTGCGAAGACTTCAATCAATTAACTGCAGTATTTTATCTCTCACAATTTGTTAATACCCGATTTTCTGTACGATACATCAAGGATTCGGTGATGGCACCTCACACATTCCTCTGTTAGTTTTTGGCCTGGGCTAATCTATAGGAAAGGGCAGAGTCCGCTTTAAAATAAACCAGTAGTCAAAATTTTCAAATAACATTTGAAAATATTATTATATAAATAATTGCGGCAAGCAATAACTCGCTCATGAACCGGGAATTCCGTTCATGGAAACAGGCTCATGATATAAGATGAGAAATTTGCAAAATTTAATTTTTAAGAAAACTACAGGGTTATCGATTTAGTGGCTTCAAAACCGCCAATCTGGCAAGACTGCCAGCTGTTAAATACCTGCCATCTGAAGTGTTCTTTATTTAGTGAAACGTTTGCCATTTACAAATATGGATGGTTAAAACTTACTACAAAAGTAGCGATTCAAACGTGGGCACTTTTCGTGCATTACGGGGTGATTATAGTCGTCATAATCGACCTACTGTGAAAGGAATTGACGAGATTATAAAGAAATTTGAAGAAACTGGAAGCATTACAGATGTGGTCAGGCCTGTGCATTACCGCAATGTACGCACTGCCGTTAGTAAAAGTGTGCCGGATAGTCCGAATTTCAATTCAGAGCGCTTGGTTTCAAAAAGACGATGCAACGAGTCACTTAACACGACCGATTTTGACTTTATTGTATGAGAAGTTTCCAGAAAGCGTAAGTTCACGTTTTGGCAACGTCAATTGGCCACCAAGATCATGCGATTTACCGCCGTTGGACTTTTTGCAGGACTACGTTAACCGTGTTTACGCGGATAATCTCCAAACGTTGGAGCATTTGAAAATCAACATTCGTCAAGTTATCGCCGAGATACCTATCGCCCGAAATGTGCGAAAAAGTGGTCGAAAACTGCCTCAAACGGATCCCCTGCTGCAACGAACCCACTGGCAATGATTTGAATGACATTGTATTTTGTAAATAATGGCAAGGTCCAAGCATTAAAATGACGTGTGTTTTATTTAACCTTACTTTTTAAACCGAAGAATGGATAACCAGGTATATGGAACAGCAAATGTAATCCTTATGTTGTTTTTTTTTTTTTTTTTAATAAAGTAATCAAGGGACCAAAACGCAGATCTTTCCGAAAATAGCCAACGATTTGTAGTCATTTTTGGAATTAGCTTATAACTGGATCAATTAATTTGTAAGTAAAGACCACATTGGAAGCTATGGTGAGATGTCGTTGCCAAGTTCATCTTCAGCCTCATCAGATTATATGTTTGCATCTGTGCAATTGAACTTCACTTCATGCGTGGGAGTTTCCGGATAGTTTATTCTTTATTTGACTTTAAGTTCGCATATCTTTTACTATTTGCTTACATTTACATTTTTACACTTCCTTAGGTAGAAACACTGGGAGGACAATATTTTTATCTTGAACTTTTTTTTGCTACACTTTTGTACAACTTATCACAGTTTGGCTTATAACCGGATTATAACCGGTGATGCATGTGATACGATTTGCATAAAAACCATTATTATAATTGTGTTTGGCAGTCACTAAAGTCTGGTCTATGCTGACTTTTTGCTGTGAAACTCCATATAAATAGAAATGTTCGTGAAATTTGAAACTTAATTTTTCGCGAGGAAAGTTTTCTTAAGTGGCGACGCCAACCATGTTTTGTTTGTTTTCAACCCTTAATATGTTATCAAACATACATTTGTAAGCTTGTGGAATGAAGTATTAATAAAATAAAACATAATTTTAACATTTTGAAATTACATTATGCAACATATTACGACAAAACATAAGTTGCTCCTATTTCAATGTTGAAAAGTAATACAAAAAAAGCTGCCATCTGTCAAACAATGTCTCATGGAGTTTTTCCTCATGAAAAACACATAACATCTAGTTTAACATTAGTATGTATTACTTCACTTTAACGAAACTTTGTCAAAATTCATTACTCACCAAAAGAAATGTTCTGTAACTGCTATTTTTTCGCTTGGAGGAAACATTCGTAAGCGAGAGTGCACTCAACATCATTTCGAATGGAGGAATAGCTTCACTGCCATTTTGCTTACAGAAATATAAACTATAACATTTCAACTATATTTTTTCCACAAATAATTGAAAATATATAAAATACTGTGACTGTGAAAAGCCAATTTGAAACTTTTTGCAATTAATTCTTTAAATTTTTAAAGAAAAAAATATTCGATTATGCAAAACGTCTTCCAAAATATAAACGTTACGACCGATTCCGTAATAGGCTGTTAGACACCTTGTGTTAATCTCAAACCGAATTCCGTTTTGACAATTTGACAAACGTGCTTTAAGAATAACAGAAAAGTGACTTGTTTCTGTACAGTTTACAAGCTTATTCAATACTTGTGTGTTGTTTTTTTGTTAAGTTCTGGTTTGATGCCAAAAACACTTTGATCGAATTTATATGTGAATCAAACATAAGCAGAAATTTAATCAAAACGCTGAGCTTGGGATCGAATAGTATTATTATTCAAAACGCTTTATTGTGCCGCTGATGGTCAGTGAGTTCTCCTTTCATCGGTTAGCAATGAAAGTTATACAAATAAGATTCGGCATATGAGCAGAAAAGCAAATAAATGTTATTAATCATGACATTTTGCTTATTTGAAATTATTTCTAGTTGTTTTTTAAACAAAATGTTGATTTTTATTTTTCATTGATTCCATTAAACCGGTTGTTAGCTTTTTGCAATATTTAACAACATTTTTAATTAGTTTAACTAAATACAAAATAAAATCAATTAAACGTCTTATTGGAACAACAAAAATATTTGTTTGAATATTTGCAATATTTAAGTTATGTTGTTGTAGAGTATATTATTTTATTTATTGAGTAAAATTGAGTTTTACACTCACTTTGTAGGTAACAAATTCGACTGTTGATGCCATTAATTTATTTATAAGTGGAAATAAAAAGAAAAAAAAAATTGGATATACAAATTTTTTAATTGGAATCGATTTATGTTTTTTTTTTACATCAAGGCACAGGAAACGTGTCAACTCTATTGGGTTGACAACGAAGAATTTTCGGTTTTTTATCTTAGATGGCGACTTTGTTATTTTTGATATCGCAAACTTTAATATCTGTCCTGTCAAGATAATTTCAGTGATCAGTTTATTTTTAAATCATATTATAAAAACGGAGACTATGAAAGGATCTTTTTCACCATGTTGTGTCTTGTCGGTTAAATGAGGCGGATGAAAAGTAAAACCGGCATCGAGTCGGACCAACAAGTTTGTGTTCGGAAAGTTGCAGAGGAGCTGAAAGTGTCGCACACGGTCTTTGAAAACTACCCGAAACTGCTTTGATTCGTCAAAAGGCTCGATATTTCGGTCCAGCACGAGTTGAAGGAAATCCACTTAATAAGGCTGATAAGCACTTGTGATTTATTGCTTAAACGCATCCAAAATGATTCCTTTTGGAAACGTATTGTCGCTGGAGACGTAAAATGGATTTTTCGAAACAAAGTCAAACGAATGAGATACTGGTCCAACCATATGAGTACGTTCGAACTTCATCAAAAATTGTATTGGAAAAAGTGACATGTTGATAATTTGGTACATTTTAAGGGAGTGGTTTATTATGAACTTGATGAAGCATTGAAAGAAAATGACCTCAATTGATAAGCCACAAGGCGCGATTTCGCACCACGACAACACCTGGCCCCACATATCTTTTTGCAGAGTCAACAAATATTGGACCATGGATGTGGTTGATGCCACTTCCACCTTGCAGTCCTGATCTATCACTCTTGAATTTTAGTTTGTTTTGGAGTCTGGAAAGTTTTTTGAATGGAGATTCTTCAAAAAAGATTAGGTCCCCATCCTTTTTGAAATACGTAGCTGTTCCGTATTTTGCTGAGAACGATCAGTCACTCTGAAATTTACTTTCAGCATAAAAAATCTAAGTCACTTTTTTGCCAAGCCAATATAAACATCCTTGTAACACACATTTCCTTTGAGATCATTGATATAAAAAGAAATTGTACTGTATAAAATTAATCGAGTGTTGAACAAATTGATGGAATTGACAATCATTAATAATTATCGCCTTTTTACCGGAAAGTGAAATATGCCACAATTTTTTTTTTTTTAATTTTTGAATTAGTTTTAAAACATTTGGAAATACTACATTTTTTAAAAGAAGAAAAACTGTGTTTGGAGTAGCACAGAATAAAATCGTTAGTTTCTTTGTGGATTTTATTTTAAGCTTTTAGTGTGAATCAAAGATGTAACTAAAAAAGGTTTCATTCAGTATGGAACATGTTTCATTAAAATTTTATGGAATAGATTTCGTTCAATCTGGAAGTGCTTTCTTTCGACTTGGAAATTGGTTAATTTGATTTGAAGCAAATATCGGTTAAACTGGAAATGATGTGTATAACTCTGTAATTGTTATAACTCTGTGAAATATTTCCTTTGTCTTATATATTTGTAACTTTGGAGGTTTAAAAATGCACTTTTCACTTCTCAAATGACTAATATTCAAATGATTAGTATTGAAGGAAACACAAATGTTTCCACGAGTGTATTGTTTGCAAGTGTGCAGATGTATCTCAATCCAGAAATACTCTGGTAGTTTCAACTTACTTCGTTTCCATCGGGGCTGTATCAATCAATACATTCATACATTCGGCATAATTTGCGTATGCCAACCAATCTCGATAAACAATCAGTTATCGTTGTAGATCGATTTATTCTACATTACTGAATAATAGCAATTTTTTAGTACATAATAGAATTTTGTGTGCATCATGGCATAAGTATATGCTGTAACATCTGGACACTGTGGAAATCTGTGGCCTTTGTTCGGCCACCATGTGATTTGTGGCCACTCGTCCGTAACAGTAAATTCACACATGAACGCTATATAAACGCTGTCTCACAAATTTATTTTGTCTATTAATAATATTAAGCCAAATAAATATGCGAACAAAAACAAAGAGATTTTGGTTGGCAATTCCATTTGACTATAGAATACATATGTAAAAACTTTTGCAATTCAGCAACTCTTTTTTTTTTTTTTTTTTTTTTTTTTTTGATGCGACCATCTGTTTTTACGGTTCACCAAAAGATATAATAATGTGTTATTTTAGTTTGTGTTTATTTAAATTCCCACCTAAAACCTAAATGCCTGCGAACCACTAAACGCTGTAAATTCAAATATTATAAATACTTATCATGATTTTTGTTGTGTTCGGAGGAAGCGAAATGATAAATGCTGCGCCGTGATCTCGCTCTTTCGACGAAATTCCCAGTTTAAATTGTGGCAGCGGTAGCATTTAAATTTCGCTTTATTCTGTGACATTTCAGCAAAATACGAGTAAATACAACTGATTCGACAATCGCCTTTATATGCCAATCGGTGAGTGTTTTACCGTTTTTTTCTTGTTGTTTTGCTTGTTTGTTGACGTCAAAAGTTGAATGACTTTTTGTTGTGGTGCTCTCCGTTATTGTTAAATTAATTAGTTAATAATTACAAAACGACAACAGAATAAATTTGTTAGTTGTATGTTTTCTGTGCTGTCTTATTGCGGGTTGGGCAGGTCATCGTTTTTGGGGCCAAAGCATTAATTCCATTTGATTCTACAGAGAGAATTAGTGAATTTGTCATTTGTTGTACTACAGATGGTGTGGCGTAATATTAATTTCAAATTGTTCCAACACAACAATTTTATTTCCATTCACCCACTTTGTTATAAGTAAAATTCGAAATTCGCTGCAAATTTTTAACAGGCGATGTATAATATCGTAAAGTTTTCTCCTATAGAAAAGAACGACAGGTAACTGCAAATATTATAAAATGAATATGCAGAAACAAATCTAAATTCGCTTTCAATTTAGTAATTTGACTTTTTAACTATTTCAATCACTGAAGAAGAGATTTGTGATATCAATCAAATCAACTGAAAATTTAAACTTTCAAAATCAGTTCAAATATGTCGTGTTTACCAAAGAAATAAAGAAACTGCCCGAATTTTTAACCTTGTAAATTTTTAAACACAGGACCTTCTGGCATCCATTGAAGTGTCATTGAATAACCTCTTTAAGCTGATTGAATTATTTTGTCGATTCCTTAAACTATGCAACGCGTATTGTACTCGTATATAAGTATAAATACGCAATTTTGTATTTTGATTAAAACATTTAATTGAACCAATCAAAAATTTGCTCAAACAAATTGACTTACTGAACATTTTTAAGTTGACATTTTTCTATTAACCACAAAAATATTGTGGATAAAGTAAAAATTTATAAAAGTTGTTTAAAAGCGTTTGTGCCAGCGATGGAAAACATCGGCTGGAACAACTGTTATCCAACAGTCTAACAGATCCAGTAGACATGTCAGCCAGAGTTTCATCAGCGTAGGGAAGCCACCAACTATATCAAACCAGCCATTTATTTACTTAAATTATAAATTATCCCGAAAGGCGTCTTTATAGATAGCTTAATTATAGAAGAGTGTGCTCACAGATAGTTTTAATATAGAAACCTTTTTTTAAAGACATTTTTTGTGTAGAAAAGTGTGTTTAGAAACAATTAGAGGGAAAGCATTTTCATGCACACTTCTTACATGCCGACAGTTTAAACAGACAGTTTTAAGTGCCCGATCTTATGTAGGAAAGTGTTCTCTCTCACCTAAGCAGATGCAATGTCGTTTTCTAAAATCGAAAAACAAATTCCAAGACACCGCTTATATTTAATTACACAGCAACAAAAAAAATAAAACATTATTTTGCAAGACACTGAAAAACTCCTTTTGTATTTAAAGTCAGATCAAATTTGTTTCAAAATCAATTGAAGATTTCAGGCCGGCTTCTGGAACCCTCCTTTCATGTAAAGGCTGGTACTATGATGCTGACTTTTCACAGTGAAACTCCATATAAAAGATTAACAGGAAATTTTTAGTCAAATTGTTTTCACCGAACAATACCACGTTTTTTTGCGGAAAAGGCTTTCTAGACCGATTTAGGTACAGCTGATTTATAAATAGATGATATGAACAACCAACTGCGCTGCCGTTTCACACGATTTTTTTAAATTTTTAATGTTTTATTTCAATAAAGGAATCCTAACACAGAAATACAAAAAGTCACAATTTTCCAAAAAGAGTGTAGACAATTGTTCTTCTGTTTTTAGAAAGCAACACAAATAAAGTCGGTAATGCAATGTATATTTTCATTAATAAATTATACTTAGGGGAATATTCTTCTTATAAAAAACTGTAGCACCAGTCTTAACATGAGATTGCCAGGTAAGGTCTCCAACAATCCCATCCAGAAGCTGAAACTTTATAAAAATCGAAATTCAAAGTTAATGATTGTTTGTTTTCTGAAAAAATGTTGTCTTATCAGGAAAATTGACTTATGAAAGTTCTTAGTTCAGGAAAGTGTTTATAATGTTGACGCTCTACGGATTCCAAACAAACACAGAATCTAAAACCATGAGTTCACCAAGTGTTTTCTCGAAATACATATCTTTAATACAGAATCTGCATGAGTTCAACGTTTGGGGGGATGCAAAGACAATAAAGTCATAATTCCAACATTTGCGTAACACATTTGCATTTTGAACTAAAATAAAACAGTGTATGAATTTTCGAGCAACATTCTAACCCTGTGATTTGTAAAAAACTTACAAATTCAATTTTTTTGCATATATAGATAACGTTATTTTTCGAAAATAACGCAAAATTTTGTCTATTTTTTGCCATAAGATTGAACTCTGAGTGACCATCGTCGGAACGAGCTCTTGCTACCCTTCACTTGAAAGTCAAAGACGTCTTTTGTGACCTTACATAAAACCTTCAGGCAATCTTGAGGAATACTTTGAAAATTTCATAACTTTTAAAATATTTCACCGAGAGCTACAAAACTTGCTTGTTATAAAAGATCTCCATGTAATCTGCTACATTTCTTAAATTTGTCCACTTAAATCAGCAATAAATTTATATGTAACGAAAAATCAAATTATTCACGACATTACAAATAAATAAATAATTGGTAGACGCGTTTGAAAATATCATAAATAATTCATATACCGTGGATTGGTTTTGAATATTTAACCGAAATTAAAATATTTTAAACAAATCCGCTTGCCTGCATCTCCCAAAAATAGTTAGTGCAAACAAAAAAAAAAACCGAACACCAAGCGAACAAAAACAAAATTAAATAATTCGTATTTAAAATTTAAAGACAACTTATTTTATATGAGGGTCATTGTGGCTAAATGTTGACGCTATGAATTAGTTCAATATACATTTTTGACACATTGACTGTCATTTACAGAGCTATTAATAAATTGTTTACAAAATTACAACAACAACAACAACAACAAAAAGCATAAGCAGCAGTTGCAACAACAATTTAAACAGCGTCGTATGTGCGTGAACATCGAAAATTACGCGAAAAAACGCAATTCTAATTAATACAGATTGGCTTTTACATTTGATCGTCCGTCCGTTTGTTTCTGGGTGCCAGCGTGTATGTGTGTGTGAGCCGTTGATGATTTTTAATGATTTTGTGGTCATATTAGAAAATAAAGTCATTTGCTGCTGTTATTATTTCGAAAAATTAAAATTGACATCTGTACAAACTTAAATAAATTCTATTGACTAAATGTTTAGCTTTGGCAAATTGACATTTTATTTCGTTTTAAATTGCAAGCAATTTGTTTATAATAATTAGTTTTAATTTCACCCAAAAACTGACAAATGTGTTTATTTTTAATTTTTTCTTTATTTTGTTGGAATTTTTACGAATCATTTATATTCATATAATTATAATAATAATGATTTTTATATCTAAACATACAACGCACAAAAGCGGTATTTTAAGGACTAATCGAAAGCAATCAAAAGGAAAAAAGAGGACAAAGTCTTCATTGTTGTATATATGTATGTATCTGTATCTCACTTGTACTAAGGCAGCCTTAGACGAGACAGGGATGGGATGATGGGATGCCATAAGTTTTCTAATTCCAGGAAAAGTTTAACTTTGATAGAAATAACTACTTCCTTGCATCAAAATCTTTGAGAATTTAAACCTTTTATGTACACAATTAGTTGTTATAAATATTTATTGCAATATTTATTTCAAATACATATACATATGCATATAACTAAATATGTATGTATAATACTGGTATGTCTGTATGTGTACACATTTTGCTGGTTTCGTAAAAATGCATAATGGATAATTATTATAATAAACTTATTTGAAACTTATTATATATCCCAATCATTTTAATTACATAAATGTTTAACAATTAGACAAACAGTTTAACAATATAAACTGTATCAGGTTAAAAGATAAGGAAAAGTTTTGAACAAAGTTTTCTAGTTCATTAAGATATTGTGTGTGAAATTCGTTCAGCAAACATGTACATGGTTTGCTGATGAAAGTGACTAACAAGATATTACTTTGAAAGGGTTTCTCCTTCCCAAGAAGATGGTCCAATTTGTTACGTAGTCACGCCCATTATGACATACATAATTGAAGTGAAGATTAGTTAATTGGAAGATTTCAAGGTACCCCACCTTTCCTAAAAATATTCCACATAACCAAAAATAAAATATTTGAATTTCTTAAAGTTAAATTAGAGTAACTTCCGGTATTGTGGAATATGCGGGCAATGTGGAATCTCTCTTTATTTCGAAAACTAAATATTATTCGAAAACTCTGTTTGCACGTACACATAGCTTATTGAGGAAAATTAACATAACGCGCATGGTTTTGAATACGATAACACGGTTAGTTTTCACTTGGTCTCACTCTCACACACACGTTTAGTCAACTTTTTTTTTGTGCATATTTAAAGTGCTATTTTGTTCCAATTAATACGCGTTTATTTATGTTTTTCATCACGATATCGCCCATACTGAACTAAGTGACACTCCTAATCGGTAAATATTTTGATTTAACACGAGGTGTGTTCAAAAAAAAGGTGAATTTTCAAATTTTATTATGTTGGTGCTCTCGTCTCGAAGATATGTTGACGGTTTTATCCATATAGCATGTTTAGTATGTTTGTGAGAGGCATAAATAAGACAAGCGTTTTGCGTGTTTGGCGATTTTCTGCTATCGAAAAAAATGGATCAACGAAGTTGCATCAAATTTTGTGTAAAAAATGGAATTAATCAAAAACGCTTGAAATGTTGACAGCTGCATACGGTGAGAGTACTCTGAGTAAAAGTTGTACAAGTGGTACAAACTTTTCACAGAAGGTCGAGAATATGGGAATGATGACCGATGAAAATGTTGAGAAAGTGAAGAAAGTTGTTATGGAGCATCGTCGAATCACAATTAGAAAAGTTGCTGAGGATTTCGGCATATCGGTTGGCTCATGCAATGCAATCTTTTCGGAAATTTTGACCAAAAACAACGTCGCCTGAGCACCGCTCAGGAATTGTTGAAAGACGTCAACGATGATACAGATTTGTTAAAAGGATCATAACTGGTGACGATTCATGGGTATATGATTACGACATCGAAACCAAAGCCCAATCGCTCCAAATGTCAAAGTTTTGCTCACTGGATTCTCACTCTGGAAAAAAATTCATGGCTTTTGCATCATGATAATGCACCTGCTCACTCATCTTTGCTTGTGAGAGATTATTTGGCAAAAAAAAACACCGTTATCGTGCCTTAGCCATCGTATTCACCAGATTTGACCCCCTGCGACTTTTTCCTGTTCCCAAGGTTAAAGAGATCCATGAAAGAACGGCGTTTTGCGACGATGGAGGAGATAAAAACCGAATCGCTGAGAGAGCTCAAGGACATACCAAAAAGTGCATATCAGAACTGCTTTGAGGATTGGAAAACAAAACTTGGCATAAGTATATTATATCTGAGGGGGACTACTTTGAAGGAGATAAAATGGAAATTGATGAATAAATAAATATTTTTTGAGGAAAATGGAAATTCACCTTTTTTGAACACACCTCGTACGTTTTATAATTTTTATTAAATTAGTTGTGAAAAATTATCTAATCGGTTAAAGTGTTCCGCATTACCCTGCTACAAATTTGTTGCTTTAATTTATTATAGGCAATATCAAATCATGCCCCAGAAAGATGTCCCTCGAACCATACTCGTACTCTATAGAATGGAGAGAGGTGAAACTGATGTAGCCGATCTTTTGTCAACACACTTTGAATGTAAACCAGTCTTTAGCAAAGAAACGAAAGCCGATACGGATATTGAAAAGGGAGCCGATTAGGTAAAATCTGCCCTTAAAATGGAGGGTCATACCAAATGGAGGTCTTACTCGGAGCGATATGCGCTCACATTCATTTCAGCTCACTAAAAGAAATGACATTTTAAACAATTTTTCCGTCATGAAAGATAAGGACTGACTCTATGGATTTTTAAGATAACATAAAAACCAGTTAAGTGTACAGGCACCAATTTGTACATCTTTTAACAGAGCTAAAATTTTACATGGTGAAATATGCAAATGTTTTTTTTTTGCATGATGACTGCTTTCCGAGAAAACAAGCAATGATCATGTGCAAATCCTGTTTAAATGCATAAATATCATAAATATTTACATAGAGAGAGAATATCCTGTTAAAAAAGTAAAAAAAAAAATATAACATGTGTTGACTTTGTTGAACTTGTTTTTAACTTAATATTTGATTTTTGGTTATGTGGTAGATTATTCTATAGGGTTATCCATTTAATGGTTTAAAAACCTCCAGTCTGGCAAGGTTGTCAGCTGTTAAATACCTGTCATCTGAAGTGTAATTTATTTAGTGGAAAGTTGGCCATTTACGAATATGGAATATCTTTAACAACCGAAGAAGGCATAAAAATAGTTAAAATTAACTACCAAAGTGGCGATTCAAACATGGGCTTTCAATCGAACACACTTTTCTTTAGCGATGAAGCTCCTTACTTACTCGATGGTTACGTCAACAAGCAAAATTGTCGCATATGGGGCTCGGAGAACCCAGAAATGATTGTGAAAATGTTATTGCATCCGGAAAAAGTAATTGTTTGGTGCGCATTATGATCTGAAAATGTCATTGGGCCGTATTTTTTCAAGAACTACTTCAAAAGGATCCACTGCTGCAATCAATCCAGAGACGATCATTTAAATGACATATTTCGTACATAATGGCAAGGTCCAAGGATTTTAGTGAAATAAAGGTTTCATCGAAATCATAACTTTATGTGGGTTTTATTTAACATTACTTGAAAACGAAAAATGGATAATGCTAAATAATATCCACGTATGGTGTTTCACATCACCCTCCAATTTTCAAAATAATTAGTTTTGAGTTACTTCCAATTTTTAAAATATAACTTTGTTTACGTTAACAAAATAAATTTTCGTAATATACTGGGTTAGGTAACTAATCAACAAACACATTGGCACCAAACGGTTGAAAATTTTGCTTTTTTGACGCTACGAAGAGCGTCAAAATAGAAATTATGGTACAACGATACCCCAAGTTAATTTACGAAATAGTTTTGCCGCAATGTCATGTCACCTAATATTGCAATCTTTAAATTGTAAACCACATTTTCCTATTATAGCCAACAGCCTTTTTTAATGCGAACTAAAGCCTGGTTAAACAATTAAGTACATATTGGTTTTAGAATAAATCAAAGGATAAATAGTTTTGTAGTTGTTACTATTGTAATCTCAAAATTCTCAGTGCAAGTACTTAAAGAAAAGAAAGGAACAAACCTAGTACTTTAATAGTTGCTGTGGTCGATTTGGCTAATAGGTAACGCACGAAATCAAATTATTCTTTCAAAATCTTCAAGTAATCACCAAAGTAAATGTTTCTGATTAGTTAGTTCATGACAGTGAACAAATTGCCCACAAATTGACGAACATGCATTGAATATGTTGCAGAAAGCTTCTGGAAATTTAGACCTATGAAAGTCCAATTGAGTAAGAGTGGTGCCAAGCCAACAAAGAGGGTCGAGAAATTATCGAATAATTTCCTCCTTTATGACTCCTATCGCCAAATTTGGTCGACGTAAAATTAGTTGTACTCGAAAACTATCGTTACAACTTGGGAGAGGGCACACGGATTCAACAAGTGCTCTGAGCTCGTTCGTTTGATTTTGATCAAGATCGCAAGACTCGTTTCAAAGAACCCGAAATCCTGGATCGCTTCAATTCCTAAGTTTGAACCACAGTTTGCAGAGGTGCTCCTATATCCCTCATCCGATTTTGATGAAACATTAACAAGTTATTGCATACCTTCCTGCGATGATTTTTAAAATAGTACAATTAATGTGCAATAGGGGTAGATCGTGTTTCATGTATGAAAATCCAAGTACGTTCGTCTGACCATTTCGCATAGGTTCTTACGCCATTAATTTATATGTGATGGAACTATGGCAAACTATGATTTCCAGGTCCGCAGTTGTTTCCCAAATAGTTACTGTAAGAGGGATGGTGAGGGAGTCATTGCAAATATTGCATAAATATCACAAAATTTTAAATTTTATGTTACTGTATGGCCAGTAACTTGAGTAGATGAAGCTTCGATAAGCACTTTATTTCACAAGTTTTCATATTGCCACAAAAAAAACTGCTGTGAAAAATTAATTTAAAATAATTAATCGTGTAATCATATAAGTTACTGTTGCAATAGTCTGGAACAAATATACTAATAACGTTTTGTTTAAACTTAACATTTACATTACATATATATTGTTTTACTGCTGATTAACTGTAACTGCCTTTTGCATAAATTAAGTAATCCGAATTTGGTAATTCGACCTTAAAAAAAGGAAAGAAATTTATTGTATTAAATGAAATACACATCGAACAATGATGTAAACTTGTAATCAAATGGATTAATAGACAGTTCTAGGTAAAATCTAAAATACATACATCGATCAATCATACTTATTGAAAAGGTTTTTGCTCCAATGGTGGTGCAGAAGGTAATTTCAACACGCAATTTTTTTTCTAGTAAATATTTGCTGTAATTTAAAAATATTTTTAAACTAATTTTTGATTCCGTCAATTAAATATTTTAATTTAAAATCACATACTGTATGTTTACTTCTTTTGTTACTACAAATTATGTAGCATAATTTAAGGAACTAAACTTTCAGTTGGAAGATGATTCAGGGTTAGTGTGTCCTATTGATTTTCTGGATGTTCTGTGTAATAAAATACTCGTTTTCGTCTACATACAATGTATTCGTTAATTCATTTATAATAACCAAAAAAATGCATTCAACCGATTACAATGTGGAAATAAGTTTGAAATTCCCATAAATGACTATCAATTAGATTGATATCGTATGTACTAACGAAATTACATATAACAAAAAATACCAGTTACGTACGCCAATTACAGAACTTCGTCCAATCTTTAGATTTTGAGATGCAAAATTTTGTATATTTCGTTGTAACTGAATAAACGATATATGGGGTTATATCCAACCAATGAACAAAAAGACAATGATGTATCTAATTTTCAGGGCTATGAAGTTCTGCTACAATCAGTGAACTACGGAATTTTAGAATCCTCGACGGATTTTTGTAATTTTATGGAACATGCCACGATTTTTTTGTTCATAATTTTTATTTTCACATTTAATAATAGCGAGTATTTATTGAGATTTCTTGCTCACAGATTTCTTATTCTTTCTTTTTTTTATATATATTTTTCTTTTCAAAAATAAAACTTATTCCTTGAATTTTATTTTTAAATCAAAAAATATCGATTATAACGGGCAGTTGTCACTCTTGGTTTTGCAAATATGCTCTTTCGTAGTTTAAAGATCTCTTTCGTAGTTTAAATGACAGTCAAGCTGCCATTAGATCCTGGATTCTGAATTCTATCTTCCTGACCTCAACATCAGCCCCGAATTGCCGCAGATCTCTTAACGAGATGGCTCAGTATTTCAACTTTTATCTTATGGGGGTGCCGAGCCACAGGGACATACCAGGGAACTGCAGAGCAGACGAGCTGGCAAGACTATGGACAAGCTTACAGACTCCAGCCGAGTTGGAGTCTGTGGGCATGCCTCTGGACACTTGCATGCTTCTACTGCTAGATGGAGCATATTTAGCACCAAATGGTAGGTGGGCGTCTGTCCGGGGCTGTGATCAATCTAGACGGATGTGGTCTCGTCTAGATTTGAAGCTTACGCACACATTGCTGTCGCTATCAAGACCCGACGTCTCATTGCTTGTATCCGTCGTAACGGGGCACTGTTTGATTGGAAGACATGCAGTGAGATTAAAGGTTGCGACTAGTGACTGCAAGAGTTGTAGGGATGAAGAGGAGGAGGAGTCAATAGAACATCTTCTCTGCAATTGCCCTGCCCGGGCGAACGAGCGAGGATCAACACAGGGCTCTTATTTCTATAGGGACCTGGGAGATCTAGGCGATATAGACATTGTCCGACTTAAGAACTTCTTGAGGCACTCAATAGGGGAAACTAGAGACATCCTTATCTCTACTTTCCGTGGTATCACAATGTCCTACACAGTCTAAGTGAGTCTGTCTATTCAGACTGCCACACTGACCTAACCTAACCTAACCTACATATACTTTCACTACACTAAACTGAAATACAATAAAGGAAATAAAATTACAACTTTCTAACGTCCTCCGCTTAGAAAATATAGATAGACCGTTGATTGTTGGTAAAATGAATCTTACAACTGGACTGCATAGGGAAGTAAGCCTAACAAATCCATGATTAATCAATGTTCTTTACATTTGCGATAATACTTTGTTTCATTATTCTTTGAATGTTTGAGATGGCTAATAGATTGGTTCAGAAATGTGAGTTATTATGTGTGTTATTTTCTAATCCATACATATTGGCAAATCAAACTTAAAAACGCTCTCACAACAGCAGAGCAGACCACAAAAATACTCATTTTTTGTTTCAAAAGTAAATTTAAATTTGAAGCTGTGATTATAATGCTTGGATGTCGCCATTATGTACGAAATACAATGTCATTTAAATGACCGCCTCTGAATTGGTTGTAGCAGGGGACCCTTTTGTGGTAGTTTTTTACCACTTTTTCGCACATTAAGGGCGGATCAATGTAGATTTTCAGGTAATCCAACGTTTTGGGATTATCCGCGTAGACACGGTGTTTGATGTAGCCCACAAAATAAGTCTAATGGTGCTAAATCGCATGATATTGGTGACCAATTGACGTCACCAGCACGTGGAATCACCCTTTCTGGAAACTTCTTATGCAATAAAGCCAAAATTGTTCGTGTTGTGTTTCTCGCACCGTTTTATTGAAACCATTTATCGTCCAGTTCATAATCTTCAATTACAAGCCAGAAAAAGTTGCTTATCATACGGCCATAATGCTCTGAATTGATGGTAACGGTTTCTCCAGCGTCATTCTTAAAAATATACGGCCTAATGGCACCTCCAGACCATAATGTGCACCAAACAGCCACTTTTTCCAGATGCAATGACTTTTCCACAATTTTGCTTATTGACGTAACCGCCGAGTGAGAAAACAGCTTCACCATTGAAGAAAATTTTGTTCAAAAAGTTAGCATCGAAAACCTGTTGCTGTAGCACCCAATCAGCATATTTACGGCGTTGTGATTGGTAAGTCGGGTTTAATAATTGCGTGAGTTTGACTTTATATGAATGGAGGTGCAAATGCAAATGCAAAATACGCCATAAAGAGCCGCAAATGCAAAATAAGCCCAATGATGTACAGGCCTGACTACTATTGTATATACTATTGTGCTATTTTTACGCATTCTTCGGTTGTTAAACAACCCATATTCGTAAACGACAAACGTTTCACTAAATAAATAACATTTCAGATAAGAGGTATTTAACAGCTGACATGCTTGCCAGACAGCCCGTTTTGAAACCGCTAAATGGACAATCCTGTATGCTTTAAGTAGATTTATATACTATCCATCCGAAATCGATAAAGTTTTAGAGGAATTTTACAGCCAATGAGTATAAGAGATTTATCTGGTTGTTAATTAACCTTACCAGTCTATATGTGCAGGATGTAATCAAAATCTGTTGTCATGTAAGCTCCTGGAAGCCATTAAACCAAACTTTTGTGTACCCACATGTTAATAGAATATCAATATATAAGTGTTAACTTTTGTTTGTTCGCAAAAGCACTTGGACATTCAGTCAGGCAGACGAAAATGGTTAAGGCAATGAGAGCGATTCCGTGCCCATCGCCACGAATTTGATCTTATCGGTTTATTCTATTTGTTTGTATGATAATAAACTAATAAATTCTCATCGAGCATATGGAATGAATAATACAACCTTGAAATATTATATGTTGCTTGCATTAATTTGCCTCTCGCAAGTGCTTATAAATTTTAGTTTATTTCGTAATTTAAATGTGAAAAAATTTCGCACAAGTTTTATATGTGAGCAATAATATAAAATTTAACAACTAACTATTATATTTTGGAAAAAAAAACTCCAAAATAATCGTTAATTTTTAACTCAAAATAAAAACTTGTTATTTTTTGTTTGAAAGATAAAACTCAAAATCATCATCTTTCGAGCAAAAAAATTTAAAAAAAAAAACGAGTTTAGTTTTTCGTTGAACATAATAAAACTCAAGAAATAAGTTTCATTAAAATTTACATCAATTTTTAAAATAAAACTTAGAATCGTCACTAAAATAATCAAATGTTAACTATTATCATCCACTCTAATATTTATTGTTTGCATCCCAAATATTCCATAAAACAAAGATTCTGCTAAAATACCGTAAAACTTTTTTTGATATTCAACTAAATATACCTTTTTCCCTCAATTAGAGCAATATTAAGGCATAACTTATTAATAAAATATTAACTTTTTCGAGAATATAAACGAAATGGAGACAAACGCACGCACGAAGAGTAGGAAAAAACTTAAAAATTTATTTAATTAGTTAATAAAGATGACAAAAACAAAAAAACTACTTGAGAAGTTAACGAGATGTTTGGATCGGCAAATAAGCAAACGAGCTCTATGACAGTCAACTCTCTTTTCTCAGCATCATCAAAGACTCAAATGTCAACAACACTAACACACACTCACAAACACTTGCACTCGCATACAAATGCTAAAATTTAGCCATTGGTAAATGTGTGCGAGAGAGTCTTAGCCAACTATAAGTTGACTTTAGTTTCATGGATGAAAAAGTTGTCGCCGTTTTGTTGGTGTGTGTTAGCAAAGAGTGTAATAGTATGAGTGCTAGCGTACGTGTTTGTGTGTATGTTTGAGTTGTTGTCGTATCCAACGTTTTGTTGCGAAAACAATTTACATGAAAAATACATTAAAAAATGTTTACTGACATACAAAACTTAAAGTTTTGCTGTTGCTGCTCTTGTTGTTTAATACAACAACAACAACAACAGTAAATAAACTTCTAAATAGAAACTAATGAAAATGTTTAACTTTAGGTTATTTTTGTTAGTTTAGTTCTTCTTTGGCGATTTTTGGTCTTTTCAAATATTCACTTATTTATTTGTTTTTATTTTTTTTTTTTAAATAAAACAAACTTTTTTTTGGTTTCCAAGTTAAATAGAAAAATGTAAGTTTGTTGCTATTTCCAAATACGTTTCGAGTTTGAACTTGTGCATGACGAAGGGACGCAAATGAAAATGAACTGATTAGTTAATGGTCGAGAAGAAGATTTTATTTGAATTATTAACACAAAAAAGAAATCCTTTGTTTGATTAAAATATGAGTCTTAAGTATGTATATTTACATTATAGATAAGTAAATATTCTTCTGTATTGACACGAAAATGTATTGAGTTCTTTCATTTGCTAACTAACATCGCGCATTCTCCTAAGCCGAACTGTTGCGTAAGCACACATCGTATCTGTCAAATTGAAAATCAAATTAACTGTCGTGTTATAATACAACTGAGATAAATGTTTTTATTCGAAACAGAATCAAAAAGAGACAGCTTATTCCCATATTTATACCTATGTGTATGTGGAGGGAGAGATTCCTCTAGTTCTGCCAAGTTCTTACCTCCATTGCGGTGATGGTTTCTAAAGTAATGCAATAAGCGGCGACATGTTTTTGTGTTCTTTAGGTTTATTAAGGGCTTATAAATCAGTTTGAAATAAAGCTGATTAGAAATTGTTTGTAAGTCGTCGAAAATTTCTAAAATAGTCCAATTAAAGTGCGATAGATGGCGCGCGAGTCATTTCAATAATTGTGATTTAAAAAGAATAAATTGAAATAACCAACCTGGATTCCAAATGGTCTATAAAAATAATTTTGGAAAACAAAAACAAAAAAAACAGAAAACGTCACTTACAGAGTATTCTACCAGGACATAAACCCAATTTTGGCAACGTAGATATACTGATGGAGGACAGAAACTACTCTGAGAAAAGTATTAGAGAAGCGGTACACTCGTAGATCACAGAAGTAGTAGTTGACTTAATTAAGCTTTCTTAGGACGGTAGTTTTTGTAATGTTTTGTAATGTTCCCTCTGTTCTTTTCCTGAAGATGGGTAAAGACTTTAGTTGAAACACTGAAAATTAAAAGAAAATAGTCGTCTTTTAGCTCGGGACCTATAATAACAGCCGAATTTATCAAGTAGAAGTTCAACAATCAACACCAAATAAAATTTTGAACACCTTCATTTTATTTTTAAATAAATTTTTGAGTCTCTTTTAAAAATTTCAAACTAAAAAATGTATTTGGTAATATTCAATGTAATTTCACCAAATCCATATAGATTAATAGCCTATGAAAGCCGAATATAGTGTGCGGTAGGCTTTGTTGGGAACCCCTGAAGTAGAACAACAGATTGGATCACATCAGAAATGTTACCGTGCACAGTAGCAAGAAACAGCTATTTGGCAATAAAATTGAAGCTTTTGGAAGTACGGCTAATTCGTCTATCATGCATATCGTAGTGGCTTCGAATCTCACTACAATCATTTGTCTTCCTTTGAGAGGAGGCGTCTTTCTATATGCCGACCAACACTTCGATCAAGTATGTTAAAAACTTCCCAAACTGAAGAACGTAGTCGCCTCTCAACAACAGGTCAGGTTTAAATAAGTCTAAAAGTAGATATACGCGTAGGCTCAATATCATTCACTGGATGCAAGGAAATTTGATCTAAATCAATTTCCTATTCCTCCAACTGTCGCAATTTTAGTAACTCATTTATTCCAACCTCATTCCAGTATTTTCCAAAAATCGATTAAATTACAAACAATGATTTTCCATAGGAAGCAAAAACGACAGCTCTAAACAAAATGTATCAACAATCTTGTGCTTATTCGGTCTAAAATAATGTATGTAATTATTAATTACATAATTACATAACTAATTATGTAATTGTATGTAACTGATATTTGTCCTTAAAATTATTTTATAAATCGGGCATAGCAGGAATGCCAATTTTTCAACATAAAATTTGATGGATATATAACTAAGTGATGAGAGAGCTGCTTAAAAAATTAGGGGTATAAAAAAGAAAGTAAAAATTAAACTTTTGGAATGAATATTCGACACGAGAATTTAGCTGTCTTAAAACAAGCCTTCATTGAAAGGTAAATACATTTTGACCATATTCATTTAAAAACAATGCGTATCCAAAAAAAAAAAAACCGGACTCGTTGAGCAAAAAATAAGTACATTCCTTTATCCTGAAAAATAAATCTCTAATACAGAGGCCACGTGAGTTTTTAGAGCAACATTCTCACCCCTTTATTTATTAGGAACAAATATGGTGTATTTTTGCACACTTAGTTGATGGCGACATTTTCATAAAATATCATAAAACCCTCTCCTTCTCTCGTATGATATCTTCCAGAAACGAGTATAAAGTGAGTTTTTCGGGCAAAGCGAAAATACTGTCGCACTATTTTTAAAAAAGAAAACACCATATTTTTCAGCTACTCCTCAAACGCATCTAAACGTAACCGTTTCCTGATTCAACTAGTGATAATTAATGAATCAAGAACTCATAATTTCTTACCAAAGAAAAAGGAGCAGTTAACAAACAATCTCTCCCAACGAAAGGACTTTGTAGTTTGCGAAAAAAAAAAAAAATTTAATTGACCAGACGGCTAAAGCCTGCGAGAAGTGCTCATCAATAATAGACCAAATCTTGGAAAAAAAGATTGCATTTAAATAAAATGTAATGAAAAATCATAACAATGATTACATAATTACAACGTATTCTGTGCATATGCAGTCTGTTGCATAAACAAAAATGATTGGATTAGAAATTATTGTGCCAGTTAAATAAGTTTGTTTCTTTTATTTGTGTTTCTTCCTGGGCACTTTGTATGGAAAATGGAATTCATATAAAATGTATGGTTTATATGGAAATAGCCGGTCCGGTGTGCCCTGCAACGCAGCCGCTAAATGTGAATGAAAACATCTTCTATAATTTTTTAATACTCAACTCCATATCTAACATATAATCTGGATTGATTATGAAAACTCATGTTTTTAATCAATCTTTTCTTGGATGAAATAATTCAGTAAAATTAAAATTTTAAGAATTTCATTCCAAAGTGTAAACCATTCCTTGGGCTTATTTCTTCTTTGCCAATAGTAAATATAAAAAAATTCATATATATATATATATATATCTCTAACATTTTATGAGATATGGTCGCTTAAATCTTAGCGTAGTAAGCGTGGATGAGTGTGGAAATTATGACAACGATAGAAGTGGCCGCACACGTGTTATCACACGTGTTGTTTTCTGAATATATAATAAACGTATTAACTCCCGCGTTCATACTTCTGATAGTTCGTGAGATATGGCAATTTAAATCGTTAACGAATTATTAAAAAGCATCCCAGTAGCATGTATGTCAGATGTCTTGTCCGGAAATATTTCTTTTTACATCAGCAGCATACGTGGAAAATTTATTCTTTGTTCAAAACGTTAAATACTGTGGGCGGTGCCACGCTTCAATCGTGACCTAGTATAGCATACGCCAATTTCGTCATTAATTACTGTTAAATTTTTAACAATCGTTCGGTTACTTTGATCACTATAAAAGAATGATCGCTATTAAAACACCACTTTTTATTTATTTCCTTTTTATGCCAGTAACTTATGTATCAAATCTTTTCAGTGTACCTCAAATAGTTCATCAGATATAGTCGTTTAAAATTGTTATTTGTTAGGTCGGTGCCACTCCCTTTTATCCAATCAAGAACTAATATAGCCTATGATTCCTTCCTGGGCGACATAAATATACTATGACAATTTAATCACAATCGGGCATTAGTTTAGACGCTTATTTAGAATAAATACACAAATAGGTGTATAAAGGTGCAAGCATATTAGGTACGCAGCTAAGTTCCCGCTGTTTGCCAATAAAAGGCGCCAGCTGTAAGTGCTAGTCGATTCTCTTACAATGATTTTCTTCTCTCAATCGAAGAAAACGGCGGCTGAAGCTCATCGAGAACTTCAAAACATTTACGGAGATGCTGCTTTAAGTGAAACAACATGTCGAGATTGGTTCCGCCGCTTTTAAGACGGTGATTTTGGTGGTGACGACCGTTCGCGTGAAGGAAGCCGAAAAACATTTGAAAACACTGAATTGACTGCATTGCTTGATGTAGACTTGTGTCAAGCGCAGGTAGAGCTTGCCTCAGTATTAGGAGTTACCGCCAAGCGATTGCATGCGTTGGGAATGATTCAAAAACAAGGAACTTGAATTCCTTATGAGTTGAAGCCAAGGGACAAGAAAAAAGGAAGTGTTTTCTTTATCGTATTGTAACGGGTGATGAAAAATGGATTCATTACAATAATCTAAAGAAAAAAAATTATTGGAACTGCCCAGTCGTCCCCTCGGACGAGTATTCACGCTGGTTATGCCCTGTATTTGGTGGGACCAGGTCGGTATTATTTATTTAAAAGAAACAAACGAAACCATCCCTGGGGATCGGTATCGATTTCAATTAATGCTATTGAGCCGAGCTCTGCGCGAGCAACACCTACAATACGCGGAGACTCACGAAGAAGTGATTCTTCAGCATGACAACGCTCGGTCTCACGTCGTTAAAACCTACCTGGAAACACTGAAATGGAAAGTCTTACCCCATCCGCCATATTCTCCAGATATAACGCCGTCCGATTATCACACGATGGGCAATACTTTCAATGAATCGTTTGTAAACATGTTTTCATAATAAAGTTGAATTGTTATAAAAAAAACAACGAGAACTTAGTTGCGCACCTAATACAAACATATAAACATTAAATCTTATGTATATAGAAAAAATGTGTGTCTGATGTTTTATCTCTAAAGAGGTCCTAACTTTGGAAAGTTGTAAATTGTTTTAAGTAAAAGGCTTACAATGGCTGTTCGGATGATGTATAAAATTTGTAAAATAATTAAATTTCGTTGTTTGAATACATTTTGTTTGCCAATTTTATTTCCAAGGTATTTTCTCTAAGTGTACCAATTAGTATTTATTCTGATATATCGACGTTTGCACTGCTCTATATTAAAATATAACTATCGCTCTCATTATTTTCGTTTTAGTTTCTTTTAACCATCTAATTAAGTCTACGTAAAATCGTAATCTCGACAATATTCAACTCAAGTTGTAGTTTTTTACCTTGAAGTAATCGCCAAAATATCCGTGTATTTGAGTGCACGTCAAACTAATGGCCTCTTTTAACGGCCTACTGAATAACATTATGTGCTTACCTAGCAGTTTTACTTTACTTTCATTGCGATAAATGTTTGACAATAACCAGATTTTGTTCCTAGAATAGTGCAATTAATGTGTCCGACCATCCAATAAATGTCGACCACATATGAGATATGAAAAAATATTAAATTTATACGCTCCAAAGTACTACAATTATAAGAAAATAATCGTACATTTCCTTACATTATTGGAACATAAGAAAGCTTCTCACATTTTGTGAGCTTATAAGCTTTCTCCTTTTGGACTATTCGAAGTGTTCGTCAGCACATCGAGGTGACAGCCACATAAAACGAGATACATGATTTTATCGATGCTGGAAATAAAACATTACATGCACCATAGTTGCATGTAGTAATCGTGGTGCTACAGCCGATTACTACTCTAGCAAAGTTTATAGGCCGGGTGGCAGTCATTTAAATGAATTATAAATGGCTACGAGTATGCTATACTCTGCAAGTAGGCTATGCTTTCGCAAGAATACTACAGGATACTAAAGTCGAATAATTTTATTGCAAAAATATGTTGTGGACGTGTATGTTTCACGAATGGGAAAATATCACATTGCAAACCTAAATTTTATTGTAATAATTTTGTTTGAATGAAAAAATTGATTAGCTGACAGCAGTAAAGTGAAAAATGTCAACTTTAACATAGATTACGTGAAAAGGCAAAAACACCACATGGAGTTTTCAAAAGCCGCACATAGGAAATAAAAAATAAAAAAACAAAAAGAAAACAAATTTGAAAAACAAAAACGGACAATGAAAAACTTTCTTACAGTTAAATTTGAATGCAGTTAAAGTAGACAACTAAAAGTTGTTCGCTGTAATTTTTGATATTTTCACTTTTTGGTTTTTTTGTTTGTGTTAAACGATAAACAAAGGCTTTTCCTCGAATTTTCTGAATATGTGTACACATCGGAAAACTAAAATGCTTTTGAAAGCAATAAATGCATGAGCCTATATATATAGTATAATTTCTGTTTCAATTTCTACGTGCTATGTGTAACGAAGGCATTACAGTTAATATCAATGTTGTTAATCATCGCAGAAGGATACTACATATTGTTTTAATACCTTCCTTTATTAACTGGCTTTAAATGTCACAATGTTCACTGAACTTTATCTCAAGTGTATCTCATTCAAAATGGTTAGACCGGATAATACGGACATGAAACAACATTTCTTCCAACAGACGCTGCTGTCATACGTAAAATACACTACGACAATTTCACATGCAAACGCATGCAATGACAAAATATTTCAATTTATAGCACTGACGCTGTCACCTTAAATTAGCTGGTATATGAGTTTTCCAACTACTTTTTTCTTACTCCAGATTTTATCGAATACAATCTGGCATCATCAGTAATTACTGAAGTCCGCAAAACGGTAGCAACACAATTTATAAACGTATTACAAATATTTCTTGTTGTAGTTGTTATTGTGAGTCAACCATTAAATTATTGTTATCATTGTTATTGTTTGGATATCCTGGGGTTTCTGCTGCTCCTGTTCCTCAGAATTTGAGTGGCAAATTAAAGTGTCAGCAGTTGCCACATGTTACGCTACCGTTTTTATAAAAACTGTCAGCCACACACACACATACATATACTTCTGTATGTATGCACATCCACATGTGTTGATGTATAATTTTATACGAGTATTAATCAAAAACGCAGATATGTTTTTACATTAACCGTCATGAAAAGGCCACAACAGGCACAGAAATACCTAAATACATACAGTATTTAAGTATATTGAGCGAAAATATTAAATTTCAGCGAATAAAAATGGCAAAAATGCGAAGCAAACCCAAAACAAAAGTTAAAAGAAAAACAGATAACCGGCATGCATGCATGAATAAATCAACGGTGGCTCGGATATTTCAAAAAACCGCAACCAAAATAACGTCGAAAACCGCCAACAGCGTTTCAAATACTCTCAAACACACACGCACTAACACATACACACACACAAAGCCATTAAATGAAAAATGGCAACAGCAAAAGGCCAACACTCAGACTCGCAGGGAAAGAGGCTAAAAGTAATACACACAGCTGCACGAGTATGTGTGTACATCCATTTGCATTCCGTTTGTAGTTTAGAACGCGCACGTGTGTGTGTGTTAACGCCATGCCACGCCCGCACATCGCGTGCGTGCAACATAAGATCCCCGCTTTCTACTGCTCACCCACAGAAAAACTATGATAACAACATTGTGGCAGTCTGACTGTGTTATTTTTCCTTTCATAAACGCCAAAGCGCTCATTAAATGCATAATCCCAGCGGGGATTCCATCCAGTCGTCATCTGGTTGTTTATATGTATGAATGAAGTAGTAGGTGTGGGGATAGCAAACGCCACGGCCTATTTGATCGTTCGGCTGCCGCTCCGTTGTTGTTGCATAAACGTGTTAGAGCGCCAAAGGGATTCCCACTACTCGTTTAGGGATCCCATTTGCCGTTGACGTTTTGCAGGCAGTGACACCTTAATAAGCGGCTTTAGAACGCACGCACGCGAACGTTAACGAAGATAGCTGGATAGATGGCATAGCTCGCATGTACGAGCGCAGGGGTTCATACTCTTACGACGAAATGTATTCTATTGAATCGATGGAGAAATTTCTAAATATAAACATAAAAATATGGCAAAAAGTGGCATTTCAAAAAAATTTACTTCATGTAAAAATATTATGTTTGTAATCATTAATTTTTTACCATCTGCGACCTTTGCACATCCTTGTTACTGTTATCGTGAATAAAAGTATGTCTCACTTTATGCACTGTTCACTTTAGCCGCACCTGGAAAAATCTTCTAATATAAAACCCATATTGAACGGTTCGAGTTCGTCTCCTCTCAACTGGTCCTTTAAAGCGAGCAGAAATCTGAAGATAAATGTAAGAAGCTCTCTTCCTTCATCGTATTCATATTAAATATGGCAAGATATTCTAGTAAATAAAACATGTGCACGAAATACAAACAAGTCACATAGCAGAATAGGCGCCAAATGTTAGGGGGCCGAAACTTGTATAACATGCCTCTTAGTAGTGAGATAAGTAGTAAAACTTTCTCTACTTGTACATTATACGAGTACATGGACCTAACTCAGTTTCTCCAACAAAACGTATGCCTAAGCATATTTTTAGCAATTTTCAATTACAATTTTACGATTATCTATTTTTTTAGTTATTTTCAGTAATCATAACCACAATTGAACGAGTTGAGATTGCTGTTAGGATGGTTCTTGTAGAGATACAGAAAGGTGAATAACACGCACATAGAGCTATGATTACGATGAAACTTTTATTTTATTATAATGCCTGGACCTTGCCATTATGTGTGAAATATAGTGTCATTTAAATGACCACCTTTGGGTTGGTTGTAGCAGTAGATCCTTTTGAGGTAGTTTTTGACCACTCAACTTGACGAATGTTGGTTTTGAAATCCTCCAACGTTTGGACACTTGCGGTTCAGTACATCTTGTGCGGTCATTAAAAAATCATTAAAAAAAAAAAAAAATTACTTATACTTATACTTATACTTAAACTTATACTTATACTTATACTTATACTTATACTTATACTTATACTTATACTTATA